>SJYC01099529.1:0-15083 GCA_006408675.1 Madoqua kirkii
TTTTGGAGCCAAAAAAACTAAAGTCTGACACTGTTTCCACTGTTTCACCATCTATTTCCCATGAAGTGATGGGACCAGATGCCATGATCTTTGTTTTCTGAATGTTGAGCTTTAAGCCAACTTTTTCACTCTCCTCTTTCACTTTCATCAAGAGGCTTTTTAGCTCCTCTTCACTTTCTGCCATAAGGGTGGTGTCATCTGCATATCTGAGGTTATTGATATTTCTCCCGGCACTCTTGATTCCAGCTTGTGTTTCTTCCAGTCCAGCGTTTCTCATGATGTACTCTGCATATAAGTTAAATAAGCAGGGTGACAATATACAGCCTTGACATACTCCTTTTCCTATTTGGATCCAATCTGTTGTTCCATGTCCAGTTCTACACACAGATTTTTCCTCAGAACAATTTAATTAATCCAGGGATGTGTACCTCAGTGAAAAAACTTACTAAAAATGAAATATGTACTTTTTTGTAAAAATTACAAGAACAAAAACCTTTGTCTGAGGTAAACTCAGACTATAAACATGGCTAACCAACCTTCACCACCCAAGCTCTGAATATATAACCATACAGAGACCATAAGTTAGAGGATTATTGACAACGGCAGCTTCTTGTCAAAGAACATCAATGCAGCTGGTATTTGGTATGCACATTTTGATCCTTCAGGTTTATTCACTTGTCCCACTTGATTTCTGATCAATCTTGGAAATGATATTAAGTGAATGTCTGTCACAGGCATTCCATTAAGATCATCTCATTAGAGTTGAAACTCAAAGCATAGGTAGTTTTTAATGTTGTTGTTATTCATAAGAAATCATGGATTAATTTGAAATTTGGGTCCAAATTTTGGATTGCAATTTTGGATTATTTTTTTAGTGGTATAAGGAAAAACTGTACCAGAACACATTCAAGGAAGATTTTTAAATAAAATTTTGTTATGGGCTCCATAGGTAGTACTGGAAAAGAATCCACCTGCCATTGCAGGAAATGTAAGAGACATGGGTTTGATCCCTGGGTTGGGAAGATGCCCTGGAGGAGAAAATGGCACCCCACTCCAGTATTCTTGCTGGGAGAATCCCAGGGACAGAGAGCCTGGCAGGCTACACCCATGGGGTCAAAAGAATCAGACACAACTGAGCATCTGAGTACAAACCTTATCAAAAGGAAACCTTATCTAGAACATGGGCTGCAGAGTAAGCATGGCAGTTAGCAGTATTCAAAGTTCAAGGTCAGAGTTGACAACATGGCTTCATCAGAACACAATTTGAATCACAAACTTTAACAGGAGAGTAGAGAAAGGAGAAGGCAGGGGTGTCCTAGAGATGCATCTATCCTAAATAGCCAAAACTTATGAATCAGGGGAAAAGAAACAGAACAAAAGCCACCTGTGGGGAGAAGGACAGAGTTGTCTAAATTGAACATTAGTTGGAGTTAAGTAATGGGAGAAAATAATTTTGTGGCTTTAAAGACTATCTAATTTTGCTTTTTATTTTATAAGCTATTAGTGACTTCTTAATTTTTTAAATATGATATTCTCTTATACCAGTTTTTTTCCCCTGTAAAAAAGAATATAACCAGACTACCTATATTTTACTCAGGTTTCAGATAAAGCTAATGTTTTTGTTCTTATCTGACAAATGCATTCGCTGAAATTGTGGTTTGTATTTCAGGTAAATATAGTACAGAGACATAGGAAAGCAATGTCAGCATTAATCAATTTTCTGTTCTGCATTCAGTTGGAATAAAACATTCCTGAGTGACATGACAAACCCACACTTTATAAAAAGGAGACAAGATCCAGATACTTTTTGGTTTTTCTCCTCAAGTCTTGTCAGATTTGTCCAGCTAAAAAGAAAAAAAAAACTCTTTTTTAAACTAAAACAGATATGGAGTCCTAGTACATATATTTAAATTCTGATAGTTTTATCAAAACATGATTCCTTTCTTTTCTTCCTTCATTGAGTTGGGGTTTCAGGCAGCTGCTTCCTTCAAATCTATTCCTTTTCTTTGACTTAATGACACATGATTTTCATCAAGGTGTGCTCATATTTATTTTTTTTAAGCAAATAACAATTGACTACATGCTGTAAGTGAAAATTTCACAATATAAAATGCAGTCTTCAAGAAATATTTGCCATGTACATCTCTTAGAATGAAGACCTTTTCTTTCCAATGTTTTTCAACTATGTCATAATAATATCATTTTGTCATTTTAAGTCCTCTTAGTTGTAATGCGAAATAAGCACCATATAACAAAATGTTGGCTTAAAATGAAAGACACTATAAAGAAATTAGTTAACTTATCACAGTTGAACTCTCATGAACAACTTGGTAAGTTTTTAAGCTCAAGTAGAAAATAAAAACTTTAGGTAAAAATGTTTGGGAGTTTAGAAATACACACTCTCAAACTGACAGTCAGATGGAAAAGTGAAAATTTATCATGAAAAAGTATTAGTCACTCAGTTGTATCCCTGTCTCTTATACACATCTTATCATTTTGTCATTTTAAGTCCTCTTAGTTGTAATGCAAAATAAGCACCATATAACAAAATGTTGGCTTAAAATGAAAGACACTATAAAGAAATTAGTTAACTTATCACAGTTGAACTCTCATGAACAACTTGGTAAGTTTTTAAGCTCAAGTAGAAAATAAAAACTTTAGGTAAAAATGTTTGGGAGTTTAGAAATACACACTCTCTCATTGTTGCTGAAGAAGGGATAGGCTACCCATCCAGTATTCTTGGCTTCCCTTGTGCTTTAGCTGGTAAAGAATCTGCCTGCAATGCAGGAGACCTGGGTTCAATCCCGGGGTTGAGAAGACCCCTTGGAGAAGGGAAAGGCTACCTGCTCCAGTATCTTGGCTTGGAGAACTCCTTGAACTATATAGTCCATGGAGTCGCAAAGACTCAGACACGACTGAGCAACTTTCACTTTCATTTTGTGTGTGCATCTCAGAGAGTCTGTGTATAATTTCTACAAAGACATCATATATAAAAATATTAAAGACTTGAGTATTACTGAATTTGAGATGACTAAATACGCATTCAAAAGAATATGAACACAGAAGAGACTATGAAAATTACAACCATGTTTGCATAAGTAGAATGTAATTTCATATAATTATTTAATTGATAATTAAAAATAAATTATAAACATTTATCACAGAGGTAAACAGAAAATAAAAATTTTTAAGTATCATATACAACAGAAGTCACTATTATATAAATGTCTTATTCATGTTGAAACCAGAGGATCAATTTTAAAAATTAATAGAAATATAATCAAAGGAGAGATATTTTATTGAAAGATATAAAAATAATCACCTAATTTGACTTTAAAAAAACATTATTATAAGGATAATGTACCTATCACTGGTTTTTCTTATTTTATTTTTAATGATTAAATAAGTATTCATGTTTACTGTAGGGTGACAAGACAATCTCCAGTACTCCTGGAGGAACTATGACTTGTGATTCACTTTCTGAAAAACAATCAAAAGGTGTAAACAAAAAAGTTCACACATTTTTTTCACTCTATTTTTTAATTGAAATATAGTTGATTTAGTGTTTCAGGTATATAGCAAATTGATTCAGTTATATATATATATATGTGTGTGTGTGTGTGTGTGTGTGTTCTTTTTCAGATTCTTTTCCATTATATGTTATTATAAGATACTGAATATAGTTCACTGTGCTAAACAGTATGTCTTTTAGAAATCTATTTGATGTATAGCAGTATACATATATTAATCTCCAATTCCCAATTTATCTCTCCCCTATCCTTTCCCCTTTGGTAATTAAAAGTTTCTTTTTTTTATTTCTGTGATCCTGTTTGATAAATAAGCTCATTTGCATCATTTCTTTAGCTTCCACATATAAGTGACACCAAATGATATTTGTCTTGTACCTCACTTAATATGATAAGCTCTAGGTCCATCCATGTTGCTGCAAATGGAATTATTTCATTCGTTTTTTATGATTGAGTGATATTCCATTGAATATTATCCCATCTTTATTCCTTCATCTGGCAGTGGACTTTTAAGTTGTTTCCATGTCTTGGTTATTGTAAATAGCACTGCTATGAACATAAGGGTGTGTGTATCTTTTCAAATCAGTGTTTTCATCTTCTCTTGATACATACTCAGGAGTGAGATTGCTAGATCATATGGTAACTCTATTTTTAGTTTCTTAAGGACTACCCCCCCAACATGCTGTGCTCCATAGTGGCTGCACTAATTTACAGTCCCACCAAAAGTGTAAGAGGTCTCCCCTTTCTCCAGATTCTTTCCAGGATTTATTATTTGCAGTTTTTTATGTTGGCCATTCAGACTGGTATGAGGTAACACCTCATTTTAGCTTTGATTTGCATTTATCTAATAATTAGTGCAGAGAAGGCAATGGCACCCCACTCCAGTACTCTTGCCTGGAAAATTCCATGGACGGAGGAGCCTGGTGGTCTGCAGTCCATGGGGTTGCTGAGGGTCGGACACGACTGAGCCACTTCACTTTCACTTTTCACTTTCATGCACTGGAGAAGGCAATGGCAACCCACTCCAGTGTTCTTGCCTGGAGAATCCTGGGGACAGGGGAGCCTGGTGGGCTGCCGTCTCTAGGGTCACACAGAGTCAGACACGACTGAAGTGACTAAGCAGCAGCAACAGCATTAGTGACTCAGGCATCTTTTCATGTCCCGGCTGGCCATCTGTATATCTTCTTCAGAGAAATGACAATCTAGGTCTTCTACTGACTTTGATTTTTTGTTTGTTTGTTTTTGTTTCTCTTTTTTAGAGTTGTCTGAGTTATTTGTACATTTTGGAAATTAAGCCCTTGTCAGTCACATTGTTTGCAAATGTTTTCTTCCATTCTATGGGCTATTTTTCATTTTGTGTATGGTTTCTTTTTCTGTGCTGAAAATTACACATTCGGTTAGGACACATTTGTTTATTTTTACTTTTATTTCTATTGCCTTGGGAGACTGAGCTAAGAAAACATTAGTATAATGTATGACATTCTCTTCTAGGAGTTTTACAGTGTTATATCTTATCTTTAAATCTTTAAGCCATTTTGAGTTTACTTTTGTGTGTTCTAACTTCATTGATTTGCATATGGCTGTCCAACTTTCCCAACACCACTTGGTGAATAGACTGTTGTTGTGTTTTTTCTCCATTGTACAATCTTGCCTCCTTTGTCAAAGATCAATTGACCATAGGTGTGTAGGTTTATTTTTAGGCTGTTTTGTTCCATTGACCCATATGTCTATTTTTATGCCAATACCACACTGTTTTGACTACTGTAACTTTATACTATTTCTTAAGTCTGGGAGGGTTATGCCTTCAGCTTTGATTTTTGTCCTCTGAAAATGCCTCAGTTTGAGCCTGTTTGGGTTCATCTTGTTTGGGATTCTATGTGCTTCCTGTACTTGGATATCTGTTTTCTTCTTTGGGTTTAGGAAGTTTATAGCCATAATTTCTTCTTTGCATTCCAATCCTCTTTTGTCTTTCTTCCCCTTCTGGGTCCCCTATTATGTGTAGGTTGGTATGCTTTACATTATCCCATAGGTCCCTTAAGTTGCTTTCATTTTTTTTTCATTTGGCTTTCTGTCTGCTATTTAGATTCAGGGACTCTACCTTCCAGATCATTTATTCTTTCTTCTGAATTATGTTCTGAATTATTTAGCTTGCTATTTATTGCCTTTAAACTCATCTTTCAACTCAGGAAATGAGTTTTCTAATTTTAATTGTTTCCTCTGTATAGTTTTTACTTCCTTGAACAGAGATCAGCATTTCTATTGGCAGGCTTTCTTAATTTAGTATTCTTATTATCTACTTTTTGAACTTGGGATCTGGTGTATTGGAGAGGTCTGTCTCATTACTGATTTTTTCAGGAGAATTCTCTTGTTATTTTAATTGGGAATAGTTCCTCTGCTTCATTTTCTTACATTTCTCTGATTATGAATTTAGGAAAAATAGTTATCTACTGTGGTCTTGAAGGACTATTTTCAACTTATATTTCTGAACAACTTTATATACTATCAAGTAAAAACAGCAAATAAAATAATATCAGCTAAAATATGTGAAAATAATTCTTAATCTCATATAGATGGAGTTAACCCCTATACCAAAGTTTTCTATGTCTAAAATGGAGAAAATACTGGCATTTAATTCACAGACTTACAGACCTAACTGGTTTTAGAACTGGTACATAGTAAGCATTTCATAAATGTTAGCTACTGTTGGTAAGGGTTAGTTCTTATCAGAGTATTTGGTCAAAAACAGGAGGGAAATTCTGTTCTTATTAAAGAGTTCATAGAAGCCTTTTCTTTGTGTATGAAGAAGGCAATAGCAAACAATCTCAAAGTTAGGAAAGGGAAGATAAAAAATTTATCTTCCTGTTTTGAGGTAACGAACATGATCCACATGGAAAGGACAATCAAATGTCAGATGCTGAGTGTCAGGGTCACACAGAGTCAGACACGACTGAAGTGACTAAGCAGCAGCAACAGCATTAGTGACTCAGGCATCTTTTCATGTCCCGGCTGGCCATCTGTATATCTTCTTCAGAGAAATGACAATCTAGGTCTTCTACTGACTTTGATTTTTTGTTTGTTTGTTTTTGTTTCTCTTTTTTAGAGTTGTCTGAGTTATTTGTACATTTTGGAAATTAAGCCCTTGTCAGTCACATTGTTTGCAAATGTTTTCTTCCATTCTATGGGCTATTTTTCATTTTGTGTATGGTTTCTTTTTCTGTGCTGAAAATTACACATTCGGTTAGGACACATTTGTTTATTTTTACTTTTATTTCTATTGCCTTGGGAGACTGAGCTAAGAAAACATTAGTATAATGTATGACATTCTCTTCTAGGAGTTTTACAGTGTTATATCTTATCTTTAAATCTTTAAGCCATTTTGAGTTTACTTTTGTGTGTTCTAACTTCATTGATTTGCATATGGCTGTCCAACTTTCCCAACACCACTTGGTGAATAGACTGTTGTTGTGTTTTTTCTCCATTGTACAATCTTGCCTCCTTTGTCAAAGATCAATTGACCATAGGTGTGTAGGTTTATTTTTAGGCTGTTTTGTTCCATTGACCCATATGTCTATTTTTATGCCAATACCACACTGTTTTGACTACTGTAACTTTATACTATTTCTTAAGTCTGGGAGGGTTATGCCTTCAGCTTTGATTTTTGTCCTCTGAAAATGCCTCAGTTTGAGCCTGTTTGGGTTCATCTTGTTTGGGATTCTATGTGCTTCCTGTACTTGGATATCTGTTTTCTTCTTTGGGTTTAGGAAGTTTATAGCCATAATTTCTTCTTTGCATTCTCAATCCTCTTTTGTCTTTCTTCCCCTTCTGGGTCCCCTATTATGTGTAGGTTGGTATGCTTTACATTATCCCATAGGTCCCTTAAGTTGCTTTCATTTTTTTTTCATTTGGCTTTCTGTCTGCTATTTAGATTCAGGGACTCTACCTTCCAGATCATTTATTCTTTCTTCTGAATTATGTTCTGAATTATTTAGCTTGCTATTTATTGCCTTTAAACTCATCTTTCAACTCAGGAAATGAGTTTTCTAATTTTAATTGTTTCCTCTGTATAGTTTTTACTTCCTTGAACAGAGATCAGCATTTCTATTGGCAGGCTTTCTTAATTTAGTATTCTTATTATCTACTTTTTGAACTTGGGATCTGGTGTATTGGAGAGGTCTGTCTCATTACTGATTTTTTCAGGAGAATTCTCTTGTTATTTTAATTGGGAATAGTTCCTCTGCTTCATTTTCTTACATTTCTCTGATTATGAATTTAGGAAAAATAGTTATCTACTGTGGTCTTGAAGGACTATTTTCAACTTATATTTCTGAACAACTTTATATACTATCAAGTAAAAACAGCAAATAAAATAATATCAGCTAAAATATGTGAAAATAATTCTTAATCTCATATAGATGGAGTTAACCCCTATACCAAAGTTTTCTATGTCTAAAATGGAGAAAATACTGGCATTTAATTCACAGACTTACAGACCTAACTGGTTTTAGAACTGGTACATAGTAAGCATTTCATAAATGTTAGCTACTGTTGGTAAGGGTTAGTTCTTATCAGAGTATTTGGTCAAAAACAGGAGGGAAATTCTGTTCTTATTAAAGAGTTCATAGAAGCCTTTTCTTTGTGTATGAAGAAGGCAATAGCAAACAATCTCAAAGTTAGGAAAGGGAAGATAAAAAATTTATCTTCCTGTTTTGAGGTAACGAACATGATCCACATGGAAAGGACAATCAAATGTCAGATGCTGAGTGTCAGATTTCAAAGCAAATACTCATTGACAAATGTCTATAGGCAGAGCTGGTTACCTGTATACTTGGTCTATGCACAAGTTTTTGTGTTTGGTTTCCTCTTGACACTCATGTAAATGTTCTGTACCAGGTGGGTTCCTTGGTGTGTGTCATGAGAGAAGAATCCACCATTTCCAAGTCCCCTGGGAAGGAAAACTGTAGTCAAGAATCCATTCTAAAGGAGATCAGTCCTGGGATTTCTTTGGAAGGAATGATGCTAAAGCTGAAACTCCAGTGCTTTGGCCACCACATGTGAAGAGTTGACTCATTGGAAAAGACTCTGATGCTGGGAGGGATTGGGGGCAGGAGGAGAAGGGGAGGATAGAGGATGAGATGGCTGGATGGCATCACCGACTTGATGGACATGAGTTTGAGTGAACTCAGGAGTTGGTGATGGACAGGGAGGCCTGGCGTGCTGCGAGTCATGGGGTCGCAAAGAGTCGGACATGACTGAGCGACTGAACTGAAGTGAACTAAACTGACAGTCAGATGGAAAAGTGAAAATTTATCATGAAAAAGTATTAGTCACTCAGTTGTATCCAACTCTTTGAGACCCTATGGACTATAGCTTGCCAGTGTTCTCTGTGCATGGAATTCTCCAGGCAAGAATACCGAAGTGGGTAACTATTCCCTTCTTTAGGGAATCTTCCCAAGCCAGAGATCGAACCTGGGTGTCTTGCATTGAAGGCAGATTCTTCACTATATTAATGTGAATAATATTAAAAATGATTTAAAATCAATTTTATAATAAACTTTTAATAATATGAAAAGAAAAGAGTCCTGTGAGTGGCTTACTTAAGATGTGATAAAGCTGAAAAAATGGGCCTGAAATTTCCATTTGTGTAATTGTGTCAATAAATTGATACAGGAAGGAAGACAGGAGGGAAAGGAAGGAAGATAAAGAAAGATGGGAGGGAGCTGGGAGAGAGAGGAGGAGGAGGAAGAAAGGAAATGGATAGCTCCTCTACATGTACAGGACATGAGGTAGCTGTATTTGGCATTCACTTAAGTCCTCTAACATTTCATTTTTTTAAAATTATCCATTTTTTTCATTCTCCATTGTGATATCTTTATAATATTGCAGTTACACAGAGTCTTCTTTTACTTTTTCATATTCTTCATTCTAGGGATGTATTTCTGAAATTGCTTTCTTTTTGAAATGGGGTAAACAGGATCACCACCAGAGAGAGAGAATAAAATGAGATCACAGGATCAAAAAAAAAAAACAAAAAACAAAAAACAATCCCTTACTGAAACAAATAAATGAAGAAGATATCTGCAAAGTCACAGCTCTGATTCCAGCCATATTTAATAGTTTACAAACAACTCATTTTTTTCTCAGATCATTTCAGAGTTTTATCTGAGAATATCATTGTATTTGGCTTTTCATTTGTTCAACTAAAGAGATATTTTAGCATTTTCCCCCAAATCGACAGAAGGTAACTTTAAGTTCTACTTCTGGACCACTGCTGAGCAGCAGCTTTTCCAGCTTCCACTCACTGAACTGTGATAAATTTAGGGTCCGTTTTCTAGCCTCAGTACCACTACATCAAGCATCATGATACATAAACAACATGACTAATTTAACTCTAACTTGAAAAAAAAAAGATATTTTGAATAACCTAACAGTTTCAAATTGCAAGTAGAATTATGGCATTAGAATTAGAAATAGTATTTAGGAGCTTTCTCTTCAGTCATTGTGCCTTTAAAAAACTCTTTTACAATTTCTCCTTGCATCTCAAAATAAATAATATTTCTGATATAACTTTTTTCTATAGTCTAATTAGGCCCATTAGGTATAAATATGTAACATTCGAGTAGGTTTGCATGAACTTCATTTAAGGACAGTCAAAACACTTTCAATTGGAGTATTTTGAATATATTAAAAGTGGTTTGTTTCAACAGGTAGAAGATTTTGAAGATGTTTAGACTTTTATGTAATTCATTATGCAGATGGATTTCTACTAGAATAAGGCATCTCAAACTAAAGTTTCAGAGTATCTTCCAAGGTCTTCAGGGTCTTTATAGGAATAGATTTTATTTTGTTGATCATCTAAAAAATAATTCACTCATATTCTGGATTACCTAGTGATCCTACTTGTAATCAACTGTATGTCTTATTATGGAGTCCAAAACTGAAAAACAAACGTTTTCCAAAACTTAGGTTTTCAAAAAAAGTGAAAGTTATTTGCGGAATTAAGTTATCACTTAGTATATGATAAACTTGAAGCTACAGTCACCAAAGTAGTGTGGTATTGCTTGTTATTGATAATTATTTTTGACATTTTTGACAATGATGACAAAACATGTGTGACGGCGGGCACTGTTGTCATCATGTTTGAGGCAAACTCCTTCTATATTTATACCGGCAGTTAGAAACAACTTACTAATAAAAGTATGGAATAAATGCACAATAAAATTCTTTTCCTAAGAAAATCAGCAGCAGACATTCATTTAACACAAGTTTCAGTAATATTATAACACACAAGTGAACAGGACCACTTCCCAGAATTATCAAGTGATGTCTCATTAAGCAGATAGTCCAGAATTACTGTCAATTTTATTTAAGTAGGAAATCTGATTGTCCTGATCTAGTAAACAGGCCCTTCATGTTTTAAACAGTATTTTCACAATATAGGCAAGTCAGCATTCTGTGAATTCATATTAAATTCAAAGTCTAGAAATAGATTAAATGTAGAACTGGAACTGAGATGCCATCCTTCTGTCATTAGCGTCATGGCACTGCAGTGCCCCTGAAAGGCATTCAGGAGACCAGAATTCCCGTCTTGGCACTTTCCTCTCATTGTATTATATTGAGCACAAAACTAAACTGCCCTAAGCCTCAGTTCCTATACCATTAAAGAAATGAGACATCCAATTCTAACATGCTATGTAAGAAGATGCCCTAGGCATCTATCGTAAATTCATGTATTATATTTTCAATTCTTGGAAATATCTAAAATCCACAAATACTATACTTTTTGTCATATTCCAACAGAGTATTCCTCATCTTCAAATTGAAGAACAGGATGACTTACCCCAGTGTTATTCTTAACAAAATGCCTAAAACAAGTTCTAGCAAACTCACTTAGCCATTTAACTATCTGAGGACTATGTTACAGTTTCTCTGGTGTCCCATATGATAAAGAATTGGCCAACAACGTGGGAGACCTTGCCAGGAGCCAGCACGAGGAGTCCCAGCAAAGGTCATGAGGTTAAGGGGCCCGACAGGCAAAGGTGTGTCGGGCCTTAAGGGAGCCTCGCTGGATCTGCTCGTGCATCTGCCCCCAAAACCAGAGTCTGCCTCCCGTACTGCTTTATGCTTTCACTTAGACTTCTGACATTACGGAAGGCTATCCCCCCCCACCTCTCTCTCTGAAAAGAAGTTAACTTAGGACTCCAGTTAATAAATCTCCTGGGCGTGGCAAGGGTGTTTCAGTCCAAAAACTCCTCTGATAGCTCTCTAGCCTGCCTGACAGGATTACTCGGCCACATGTGATTGTTTACAGTCTCCCAGCTGTGAGAGGCACAAGATGCTTTAAACTTTCTAAAAACAGATTCTTTTGAGAAGTTAGAAAATTATTAGTATAGTACTAGTGAGTTAGTTAGAAATTATGTTGGTGAAGGGTTTCATTGCTGAGTTGATGATTGCTGACAGGCCTCCATATCCTTAGGCACCTGGGTGTATGTTAATTGATGTAATTGGAATGTTGAAAAGGAAATATAGTAGTTTTGATGTTAGCAATACCAGACTTTAGAGTTAATGAATTTTCTCTTTGTTATAGATCACTGTACTCCTCTTTCTTTGTTATAAATCATTGTTTCCTTGCTATGTAAGAATGTAACTTTATCACTATCTTAAAACTAAGTAGATCTTAAGGGGAAAAAAGTTTCCTGATTGACTAACCTTTATCAAAAGAAAGTAAAGTGGGGCCATAAAATGTTGATCAGTCTACAGACCAGAAGATATTGTAAACAAATATAAGACCCTTGTAAGAACAAAGATATACTGAGAACATTGTCTTTAGATGAGGGTCGGAGCAGCTGACCCTGCGTGACTGTTTCTTGCATTTATCTCTATGTGTAACTAAAAGTATAAAAGTGGACCTGGAAAATAAAGAAACGGACCGGTTCCTGGAAAGACTGGTTTCCCCTGTGTGGTCTTTTCTCGTTCTGTTCTTTTCTGGCTGAATTCCCAGCTGGATCATGGAGGCTCATCAAGCCTACTAATTTTGCCCTGGCTTCTAAGACCCATGCGAGAGGGAGCCTAAGGCGGGGCACCCTCTGCTATTCAAGCGGGCGCCTGTGGCCCACATAGGTGGTACAAACTCCTTGTCTCGGAGTTTTATTGGCTTTCCACATAAATCGTTATTCAGCCTCTTTTCTCCACTAATATTTCCTACTACACTATCCTTTTCTAATCTCTCTTTGTATCTGTAATTAAATAAGTTCTTTCCTAGGACACCAACTCTGTCCCCACTTCGAATTCCCTGGATCCACCGGAGCTGGACCCTCGCAAGACCTGGGTTCAATCCCTGGGTTGGGAAGATCCCTGGGAGGAGGGCATGAAACCCACTCCAGTATTCTTGTCTGGAGAATCCCCATGGACGAGCAGTCTAGTGGGCTATAGTCCATGGGGTTGTAAAAAGTCAGACATGACTGAACGATTAATCACAGCACAGCACATGTTACAGTAATCTTATAAGAGAGCATAAAATATGTTTAATTGTAGATGTTTTATTTTTTAAATGTGTTTTCATTTTATATAGGTGCATAGTTGCCTTCCAATGTTGTGTTTCAGGGGTACAGCAAAGTGATTCAGTTATAAAAATATTCATTTTCATATTCTTTTTCTATGTAGGTTATAACAGAATATTGAGTAGCTTCCTGTGGTATACAGTAGGTCCTTGTTGATTATCTATTTTATATATAAGTAGTATGTGTGGTGGGTTTCCCTGTGGGCTCAGTTGATAAAGAATCTCCCTATAATGCAGGAAACTGAATGCAATGCAGGAGATCTGGGTTCAATCCTTGGGTCAGGCAGATATGGAGAAGGAGATGGCAACCCACTCCAGTATTCCTGGGAAATCCCAAGAACAGAAGAGCCTGAAGGGCTACAGTCCATGGGGCTATGAAGAGTTGGACACGATTTACCAACTAAACCGCCACCATGTGTGTGTTAATCCCAAACCTCTAATCTATCCCTGCCCCTCCCAGACATTGTTTTCAAAGTCTATGAGTCTGTTTCTGTTTTGTAAATAAGATCATTTGTATAATTTCTTTTTTGATTCTATACATAAATGATATCATATGATATTTGTCTTTCTCTGTCTGATTTCACTCAATATGACATTCTCTAGGTCCATCCATGTTCCTGCAAATAGCTTTATGTCATTCTTTTTCATGGCTGAGTAATATTACATCATATACATGTACCGCATCTTTATCCATTCATCCATCAGTGGATGTTTAGCTTGCCTCCATGTCTTCACTGTTGTAAGTAGGGCTGTAATGAACACTACGGGGTTCTTCTGGGGTTTCATCTTGTTCCTTCACCTGGAATCTATGTCTCTGCCATCTCTTTTTCTCTAACTTTGTCCACTCCATTCTGCAGTCTGTAGGATTGTAGATCTTCTTGCTTCCGGTCCACCCTCTGGTGGGTGAGGTTAGTCTAGGGGTTCATGGAGGCTTCCTGGTGGGAGGAAGTGGTACCTGCCCACTAGTGGGTAGAGCTGAATTTTGTCCCTCTGGTGGAGAGGGCTGTGTCATGAGGCATATCTAGAGGTGCCTGTGGGCTCAGAACCACTTTGGGTAGATTGTCTGTTGATGAGTAGGGATGTGTCCTCACTGTGTTGGGTCATTTGGCCTAAGGCATCCAAGTGCTGGAGTCTGCAGGCTGTTGGGTGGGTCTAGGTGTCTGTGCCAAAATAGTGACCTCCAGGAGAGTTCATGCTCCTTTATATCCCCTGGGATCCTCTGCCACCAGTGATCTTATCCCCACCTCCCTAGGAGCCCTAGGAGAACCTTCAAGACCAACAGGTAGGTCTGGCCCAGATTCTTAAGGAGTCACTGCTTTGCCCTGGGTCCCAGTGCATGTGAAACCTTGTTTGCACCCTCCAAGAGTGGAGTGTCTATTTCCCCTCAGTCCTGTGGAGGTCCTGCACATAAGCCCTGCTGGCCTTCAAAGCCAAGTGCTCTAGGGGCTCCTGTTCCTATTGCCAAACCCCCAACTGGGGAGCCTGATGTAGGGATCAGAAGTCTCACTTCTGTGGGATAGCCTCTCATTTGCTTCAGCTGTGTCCAACTTTTTATCCCAGGGATAACCTCTGCGATATAATTTGTTTCAGCTTGTGGGCTGCAAACTGAAACAGGTATGAGATTTGATTATATCATGAACGTGCTCCTCCTACCACCTCATTGTGGCTTTTTCTTTGGGTGTAGAATACCTGTTTTGGGCGGTTCCAGGTTTTTTTTTGTTGATGGTTGTTTAGCAATTAGTTGTAATTAATTTTGGTATTCTTGTGAAAGAAGGTGATTATGTCCTTCTAGTCCACCATCTTGTCTCCAATCTCTGCTGTAGAGGTTTTAGTATAGCGATAACTTCATAACTATTTTATTGCATTGTAGGCAAATTCTTTGCCACCTGAGCCACCAGGGAAGTCCCCTTTTACTTTCATAACTACTTTATAAGCTTTAAAAAAATAATATATTTATAACTACTTTATAAGCTTTTAAAAATAATATATTCTTGTTTCAA
>SJYC01099531.1:0-16141 GCA_006408675.1 Madoqua kirkii
TACCTGTCCTCATATAATGTTGTCAATCATAATTCTAGTTATCCTAAAATATTATGGCACAGAAATATCCAGGTTTCCTGCTACTTGCATTGTATTCAAATCTTTATTCATGCTGTTTAAGATTTGTCTTATATAGGCAATTATTACTTTACACTGATGCTTTTACAAAATGAAGATTTTTCAAGAAGACTCAAAAAAACTTTTTAAACAAATATTAGTTTCTGATAGCTTTATATAATACCACAGAACTGGGTAGCAAATGACAGAGCTAATGGAAAACCTGATTATTTCATCCAGATCAACAAGAATGGGACTGATGAACATGATTTATAACTTTATGACTTTTGGAAATATACTAGCTTTAACTGTTGCCCCCGCCTCTCTTATGCTATGACCTACAAATTAATAAAGTATATCTTTGTAAACAAAGATGAGACATTGATCCTTTTTTCTCTACCTAATCCTGCCAGAATCTGACTTCTCCAGCTGACTCTCTTGTGAACCTGAAGGTTGTATTAATTGTTTTAATTTGTTCTTTGTTTCCACATTGCTTGATTTTGATTTGTGTCTTCCTATTGCACTATGACTTTGTCAGTGCTACTACCTACATTACTTATATTCTCTTTTATAAGACTGTTTTCTCATTTAGTACTCAATATGTAACCAAGCTTCAAACAAGATTGATGGCTAAATAAAATGAGGAAATAGATCCCATTTATAATGCTACATAGAATAATTTTAATAGCTTGAGTCCAGGTATGCAAAGAAGCAACAAGGGAGACTATCTCTTGGATCACAGACTAATAAGACAGAGAATCTTTAATTATCAACAGGCCTAGATCACAAATTAGCATATAGAGTGGCATATCAACAAAAAATGTCACCTGATCTGGGATGAGCCTCCCAATGCCTTGGGACAAAGTTTGGTAATAAAATGTTTCATAATGTTGGTTGAATTCCTTGCCGAGAGGAGGAGCTGAGAAATGGAATATTTCCTGCTATTTTGGTAAACAAAAGATGTCACTATCATCTGCAATTATACGCCTCCAGTGTGAGCCATTGAGCACTGAAGAAACTCAAGGTATGAAAACAGAGGCTACTGAACCCAGATAGGTGAGGTTTATATAACTAAGGAATGGTTTCAGTGAGTCCAGACTCTTGCATCTTCTCATACATAGAAAAGCACTACATTCCTTAACTAGGGATATCTAGTTTTCTTTAACAGTCTCTTGATATTTTGGAATACCTGGCCTTTGTTGCAATACTCCCTAGATCTTAGCTCTTCCCTTGCCTCTTTGGATTATCTCTCTCTAGTTTACTTGAGATTACTAAAACTCAGGCTTGAATTTCTAAAACTTTCCACCAAATAAAACATAACTCTCAAAAGAAAATTTAAATATTGAAAATAAATTTCAAGAAGATTTACAAAGGGAATGTATATATTTCATACAAATGCAGAAAAGAACACCAAGACTAGCATAAGTATGTGGATACAGGACATAAACACATGATTTTAACCAAAGACAAAATAAGCTATTTAGTGATAGAATGAAAATTGTCCGGGCTCACTGGTGTTATACTTTTACATTATATAAATATGTAAACACTGTACATACTTTAGACAAAAAGATCATATGCATACATATGTCAACTACAAACTTCGACACTTGCTATGGGCACCTGTCATCTATTGCTACAGGAATTAAATCACATGGTGCTGAGCCTTGAGTTTCCACACTCCACACCCCTGAAGGGAGGTCAGGGTGGAGATCAGGAATGAGGCCCTCTGTGCTCTTAATTTCTAAAACTTCCCACCAAATAAAACATAACTCTCAAAAGAAAATTTAAATATTGAAAATAAATTTCAAGAAGATTTACAAAGGGAATGTATATATTTCATACAAATGCAGAAAAGAACACCAAGACTAGCATAAGTATGTGGATACAGGACATAAACACATGATTTTAACCAAAGACAAAATAAGCTATTTAGTGATAGAATGAAAATTGTCCGGGCTCACTGGTGTTATACTTTTACATTATATAAATATGTAAACACTGTACATACTTTAGACAAAAAGATCATATGCATACATATGTCAACTACAAACTTCGACACTTGCAATGGGCACCTGTCATCTATTGCTACAGGAATTAAATCACATGGTGCTGAGCCTTGAGTTTCCACACTCCACACCCCTGAAGGGAGGTCAGGGTGGAGATCAGGAATGAGGCCCTCTGTGCTCTGGAAAATTGGCAGAACAAGTCTTCATTTAGATATTTTATGAGCCCAATTCTTACATCTCCTCATATCTAGAAAACCACTAAATTCCTTCAAGAATTCACCTGTTCCTCATGACTAGCAGAAACCTGCAAAAATACGTGCTCAAATGTATGAACTCCCCCTTCACCAAAATCACATATATCCTCCCCCTGCCTCTTCAAAGCAGTTTCTTGGAGCTCTCTGAGGTGGTGTCCCCTGGGCTGCTGTCTACATTTTGCTCCAAATAAAGCCTAACTCACAACTCTCAGGTTGTGCATTCTTTTAAGTCAACAAATAAATAATAGAAGAAGTGAAATATTTTCATTAGTAGTTTTTAGTTATTAATGAACTATAGATTTTACAAATAAAAGCATGTAACACTGGTGAACATGAACACCTCCACACACTGTTGTAACAGTGAAAAATACCCACTTTAGAAATAATGTGACAATGCTTATATGATGAGATATTAAAAGGGAGGCCTTTGTTTATCTGTTTTGATTGGGGCCTCAAGAGAACAGATGATAACTGACCCCTTACTCTATAGTAAAGTGCTAGAGCTAGACCATCTGCCAGACTTGCAAAGAAAGTGCCCAAGTATACACGAACTCAACATATTATCCACCTCCCACTGTATAAATAAATACCAAGAATTTAATTATGAAGTTGAAAAGAGAGGATTTATTTGGAAGAAATATGGGGGTGCTGTGGTCTCATGAGGTGCTGTTATTGTTGCTGTTGCCTCAAGAGTAGTAACAAATGGTTTAAAGAGGCAACTTAGAAATCTTGGTGTAATTTCTCTGAGTTGGGGGTGTCAATGGGCAACTGAAGGGTGGCCTTGAAGAAGAACATCTGATAAACCTGGAATGGGACCTAAAGTAAAGTAATGTCACTTAGTTGTGTCCAACTCTTTGTGACCCCATGCACTGTAGCCTACCAGGCTCCTCTGTCCATGGGATTTTCCAGGCAATAGTACTGGAGTGGATTGCCATTTCCTTCTCCAGGGCATCTTCCCGACCCAGGGATCGAACCCAGGTCTCCCACATTGTAGACACACGCTTTACTATCTGGGCCACCAATTACTTAAGGAGAAGTAATTAAGAAAAGATAAGGAGAGCTGAGCTAAGGAGAGCTATGAACAACTTAGCTAAGGAAAGCTAAGCTAATGAAAGGAGAGCTGGGTTAAGCAGAGCCTCACTCAGGAGCAGAGCCTCGCTCAGGGAGCTAGGACGGCTGAGCTTAGGAGAGCTGATTAAGCTTAGGTGATCTGAGCTAAGGGGAGCTAAGCTATGGAGAGCTAAGCTAAGGTTAGGTAATTAAGGCGTGAGAAGCCAAGGAGAGCTGAGGTAATGATAGCTATTCTAAGGAGGGCTAAGCTAAGGTTAAGCTGTGGAGAGCTATGCTAAGGAGAGTTAGGCTAATGAGAGCTACAGACAGCTAAATGGGACCTAATTAAACCTAAAAGGTTTTTCACATCAAAGGAAACCATAATCAAGACAAAAAGATACCCTTCAAATGGGAGGAAATATTTGCCAATGAAGCAATTGACAGGGGATTAATCTCCAAAATAAACAAACAGCTCATGCAGCTCAATATCATATATATATATACACACTATATATACATGAGCATGTGTAAAATAGCTAGCTAGTGGGAACCTGCTGTATAACATAAGGAGCTCAGCTCAGTGCTCTGTGGTGACCTAGAAGGGTGGGCTTGGGGGGAGGTGTTGGAAGGGCAGTCCGAGAGGGAAGGGATATACGTGTACATAGAGCTGATTCACTTCATTATACAGCGGAAACTAATGCAACATTGTAGAGCAACTATAATGTAATCAACACCTAATTATTCTTTAAAGAGAATCTGCCTGAAGGAGCCTATGACAGAAGTGTAGTGGGACTCTGGTAGAATCAGAGGGGTGTGTGTGTGTGTGTGTGTATGTGTGTACAGGAAATGCAATGAGAGATTGTTGGAAGACATGGACTAGGGGTGAAGTGATATGACTGGATTTATACTGGTAAAAGCTGACACAAGCTGGGGAGTGCATTAACAGTAGTAGTAATTGTGATGGTAATTTTATGTGTCAATTTGACTAGATCATTAGCGGCTGAGATATTTGGTCAGACATTCTGGGCACCTAACGATCTAGTCATGGGAGAGTTCGGTGTTGGGAGTTCCCTGGAGCATTTTTGGAAGAGATTAACATTTGAATTAGTAGATGGAATAAAGCAGTCCCTCCCTCAATATAGGTAGCAATTATCTAATTGATTAAAAACTTGAGTAAAACAAAAAAGGCTGAATAAGAGGGAACTCCTGCCTGACTGAGCTGGGACATCAGTCTTTTCCTGATGAAAAAAACTGGAGCTGAAAAATCAGCTCATCTGAGATCTTGAGTCTGTCAGATTTCAGACTGACACTTACACTACTGGCTCTCCTGGTTCTCAGGCATTTGAACTTGGACTGAAACTATACTAGAATTACTAACACTGAGTGTTTCTTGTACTAGGTGCTATCCAAATGTTTTATGTTTATATGTGTGTGTGTATGGGTGGGTGGGTGTGCTTAGCAGCTCAGTCATGTCTAACTCTTTGTGACCCCATGGACTATAGCTGCCAGGCTCCTTTGTCCATGGGGGTTCTCCAGGCAAGAGTACTGGAGTGGGGTGCCATGCCCTCCTCCAGGGGATCTTCCTAACCCAGGGATCAAACCCAGGTCTCCAACACTGCAGGCAGACTCTTTACTGTCTGAGCCACTGGGGAAGCCCAAGAATACTGGAGAGGGTAGCCTATCCCTCTCCAGGGGAACTTTCCACTCAGGAATCATACCAGGGTCTCCTGCATTGTGGGTGTGTGTGTGTGTGTGTGTGTGTGTGTGTGTGTGTGTGTGTAATCAAACTACATAATCTTCATAATGACTCTGTAATAAATACTATTATGGTCATTATTTTAAAGATAAGGAAACTGACAGAACCAGTTAAAGGTCAGGTCTAAGATTCTCATTCATACAGTCTACTTCCTGCACTCACTCCCCTACCCTCTACTCCATAGTAACTCAAAAAATGATTATGGTTAGGGACAATTACAGAAGCAGGGAGACCACTATAAGGATCTTACCAATCAGGCAAGAGACGATAGTGGCCAAGACGAGGCTTAGAGAACATAATTATATACTGAAGGACTGATTTGGGAGACAAGTGCCAACACAGCAATGGACATGTATTGTGAAAACAAAGGAGAAAAAAAAAAAACTGAGAGTTTTGAAATTAATTTGTTACTCTAGCATACCTAAATTATTCTTTCTTATGACTTTGATTTTCTTCCACATATTGTTTTAATGCATTTGAAAACTTATATATCCATTAAACATATATCCATTATATATATATATACATATATATATATATATATATGTTATATAAATATGTAATACAAATGAGGCTTCCCTGGTAGTTCAGCTGGTAAAAAATCCACCTGCAATGCACGAGACCTGGGTTCAGTCCCTGGGTTGGGAAGGATCCCCTGGAGAATGGAATTGGCACCCATTCCAGTATTCTTGCCCAGAGAATTCCATGGAGAGAGGAGCCTGGCAGGCTACAGTTCATGAGGTCCCAGAGTCGCACATGACAGAGCAACTAACATAATATAAATAAGTAATAAAATATACACACACATACATACATACAGCTTGGTTTATGTAAGTATCTGTATTTTGCTGAGATGGTTGGTAGTTATAAAATTCTCAAGGAGGCTTGTATTCTCACACAACTTTAAGAAAATGGGTTCAGGAGTCCTGATCCAGTGTTACGAGGGTACAATACATGAATCCCACTGGAGCCAAAGAACAATCCGAGGATATTCTGGAGTGGAACTGTGACTACTGAGGATAAAAATGGTGGGTAGCTCCTAGAGCAGGGTAGATGCTAAATGTCATTGGTCAAGAAAGGAAGATAGAGGAGATATACACAGAGACATGGGGACAAAGAATCAGGAGTCCGGCTTTGAATATTCCAAGTTTGAAAGTCTTTATACTTTAAACAGAGAGCTACACTGTGTGGTCTCATATAAAAGTCTGAAGCTCAAGGGAGAGTTTAACGTTGGAGATATAAACTCTAGTGGTATCAGCGTATGGATGGTATTTTAAAGATATGAGACTAGAAGCCATGAGACAAGGAAGAGTATCTAAATAAAGAATCGAAGGCAGCTCAGAACCAAGCTGTTCCAACATCTGAAGCTTCGAAAAACAGGAGGCAAAATTAGTGAAGGAGACAGAAAAGGAATGGAGAGAGGAGTCAGAGGAAAATCAGGCAACAGTGGCATTTCAGTACTCAAGGAAGGAAACATTTCAAGGAGAGAGAGAGCTCAACTGTGGGGAATTATGCTGACAGAGTAAGATGAAGGATGAGGAATGAAAACTGGCAAGATGGAGTTTAAGGGTGAGCTGGATGAGAGCTGCTTCAGCAGAGTGATTGGGGAAAAAAAAATCTCATTGAAGCAGTTTGAGGAGCAATTAGAGGTTAGGAAAAGCAGACAAAAAATGAAGACAGGTAAGTTAAGCAAGCATATAAATCATTAAAACCTACATGTTACTGGTGTTAATTAATAAAATTCTAAATCTCCTTTCATTAAAGGTAAAAGTTTCCTAACAAAACAATTGGAACATTGGTGGGTCTATGGGAGGGTGGATGAAGGGGAGGGATTCTCTTCGGTTCTCTACTTGCCATCAGATGTCCCCAAAACCACCACAGATCTGGTAACTCAACATGAGGACTCAGCATATAGTCACAGTCACGTTGATGAGTTATTACAGGGAAAAGTTGGAACGCATTATGGGAAAAGACACATGGGGTGAAGTCTGGAGGAAACGAGGTGCATGTTTCCAATAGTCATCTTGCAGTGGAATCATACAGGAAATGCTCAATTCTTCCAGCATCAAACTGTGCCAACATGTGTGAAATGCTGTCTACCCAGGAAACTTATTAGAGACTCATTACCCAAGGTTTCCTCTGGGGGCTGGTCACCCTTGGCTAAACGCATACCAAAGTTCCACACTTTCAGAGGGAAAATAGTTGTTCAGTGTAAACTATATCGTTTGTACAAAAAGTTCAAAGAGTAAGCCCCTCTTAGGGGTAAGGGATTGGTGGGAGCAAACTCAAAATCTAAGTTCTCTAGCATCACTCAAGGGCCAACCATGCAAGCAATCTTTTCTCAGGTCAGCAGCCTCAGGAATGCTATGTTAATTCCCTTTTTGTACATCATCTGTTACAGACTAAATGTGTATATCCCCCACATTCATATCTTGAAGTCTCAATCCCTAATGTGATTAGTACTTGGAGGAAGGGCTTCAGTACTTAATTACATTTAGATTTGGTTATGAGGAAAGCTATGACAAATCTAGACAGTGTATTTAAAAGCAGAGATATCACTTTGCCAACAAAGGTCCATACAGTCAAAGCTATATGGTTTTTCCAGTAGTCATTTATGGATGTGAGTGTTGAACCATAAAGAAGTCTGAGTGCAAAGAACTGATGCTTTCAAATTATGGTGCTGGAGAAGACTCTTGAGAGTTCCTTGGACTGCAGGGAGATCAAACAAGTCAATCCTAAAGGAAATCAACCCTGAATATTCATTGGAAAGACTGATGCTGAAGTTGAAGCTCTAGTACTTTGGCCACCTGATGCGAAGAGCCAACTCATTGAAAAAGACCTTGATGCCAGGAAAGATTGAAGGCAAAAGGAGAAGGGGGTGGCAGAAGATGAGATGGTTAGACAGCACCACCAACGCCATGGACATGAATTTGAACAAACTCTGGGATTCTGTGCAGGACAGAGGAGCATGGCATGGGGTTGCAAAGAGTCAGACATGACTTAGCGACTGAACAACAACAAACAGGTCATGAGGGTCTGATTCTCTTGAGAGAATTAGTACACTTATAATAAGAAGAGGAAGATAATTCACTCTTCGTCTCCTCCCCCAACTCCTCCATATGCACCGAGGAAAGGCCACTTGAGCACACAGCCAAAAGGTGGTTCCCTGCAAGCCAGGAAGAAAGCCCTCAGTAGAACCCAACTGTGTGCACACCCTGATCTCAGGCTTCTGGACTCCCGAACTGCGAGAAATAAACATTTATTGTTTAAACCACCCAGTTCATGGCATTTTGTCATAGTGCCTCAAGCAGACTAAGACAAAATCCAAAGTTGATTAGCTTCTTTTCTGTCTTAACACATTTTGCAGTATTCTGGCATCAGTGTCTACCCATCAGAGAGGTTGAGCAAGGAGAAAGGTAATTATGACTGGGTCTTAGGCAGGGTTTCAGCCAGATTATCAATATGACTGACACCAGCTACCCAGTTCCAGATGCTGATCTGAAAGCCAGAGGCACAACTCTCGGAGAACTAATAAGGGTATAACCAGGCTAGAACTTAAAGCAACTTGAAAATCAAACAGTAATATTATTTTTTTTTTTACAGGAGGAATTAACAGTCTATTCCAGCTTCTAAACAGCTTCTAACCCAGATATTTGCATTTCTAACTGTGGGGAGTAAGGCCAGTAGTGTTCAGAGAATAGAAGGTCACAAGCTGTACAGCTGAGAGGTGTTATTCACACAAAGATATCTGACCTTTCTAGAACTAACTATGGTTTCCAGTTGAGAAGTCTGCTATAGTTACCTGCTGCTCAATAACAACCCAAGACCTCAGAACTTAGTGGTGGTGCCCTAGAATCATTTTCATCCCATTTATAATAATGAAGGCACTTATTTGTAATAGCCAAGATGTAGAGAATATTAGCATTGTGTGGGTATGTGTATGCTCTGTCATATCAGACTCTTTGCAGCCCCATGGATGTAACCCTCAAGGCTCCTCTGTCTATGACATTTTCTGGGCAAGAATACTGGAGCAGGTTGCATTTCCCACTCCAGGGTATCTTCCCAAGCTAGCGTTTGAACCCCCATCTCTTGCATCTCCTGCACTGGCAGGCGGATTCTTTACCACTGAGCCACCAGGGAAGCCCAATATTAACGTTACTCAATTATAAGAAAGAATGCAATTTTGCTCTTTTCAAAACATGGATGGACTAGGAGGGATGTTACGCTCAGTGAAACAAGTCAAGCAGAGTAAGACAAATACTGTATGTTTTCATTTATATGTACAATGGAATAGAAACAAGCAAAAGGATGAATATAACAAAACAAACAGACTCGTAGATGCAGAGAACAAACTTATGGCTACCAGTGGGTAGAAGGAGTGGGTGGAGCAAAGTAAGGGATGGGGTTTAATATGCACAAACGACTCTGCTAAAATAATTAAGCCATAGGATATATTTTACAGCACAAGGAATACAGACAGTAGTTTATAATAACTTTAAATGGAGTATGAAAAAGTGTTAGTCACTCAGTTTTGTCCAACTCTTTGTGACCCCATGGACTATAGCCCACTAGGTTCCTTTGTCCATGGAATTCTTTAGGCAAGAATACTGGAGTGGGTAGACTATAACCTATAAAAACCTGAAATTGCTATGTTGTGCACCTGAAACTAATACTGTAAATCAACTGCAACTAAAACAAGGTAGGCACTATTGTTCAAAAGAAGTTGCTTTAATGCTTCAATTTTTATTTAACATCTGTAAAGTACTGATATTTATTTTAAAATCAAAGGACCTAAAGGAACTCTCCTTGGTCTATCCAAGAATGATAGTAATAGTTGTGTCTGACATGGTAAAAATTAAGTAAAATGTAGCTGGATCTGTTCTCTCAATGGAATGGGGGATTATGTTTTAACCATTAAAGCCTGCAATCTAGAGTTTACATATTATAGAGTTATCACGAACAGAAAAAAACATGATTCCCATAAGAGGAATAATGATAACAAAATTATTTGATAAAGGTGTTTCATGTTATTCAAAATGTACCATCATGCCCGGTAGTCATAAGAAGTAAATATGTATAAGCACACAGAAATACATGGTTGGTTGAACTTATGTTTTAGGATTAGGATACCATGCATGCTCACTTGTAAATGTTCATTAAACATATTTTACTTACTAAAAGTCACAACTTTCTTTTTATTAATTATTTATAAATTTATATATTTTTCTCTTTTTTTTTTCTCTCTCTCTATATGTGTGTGTACACATATATATCCTGTTAAATCACTGACAGGATAAAATGAAAACCAGTTTGCAACTAGAAAGTACTTCTGTTTACAAATGCCAAAGCAAAATAAAAGTCTTCTCTTTGAGTATCATTTGCAAATGAGAAGTTTGTTTACAAGCAAGCTATGTTATAGAAAAATAGCATTGCCAAGTATCTGCTTTATATAGGTACTGCTTTAATAATTATTATTAATAATTTCTGAATCATAGTAATTATTAATGAACTCAGTTTTCCAAAGAAAATGTACTTCACAGAGTTTATTTAAAAATTTACGGTAGAGAAGAAATGTCATTTGCCCTCTTAAGAGGGGCTTATTTCTTCTCTCATCCTTTTGGAATGAAACTGGAAAATGGAGACACTGTCTGTGCTGAAAAAGCACAGACCTGTCAAGATGGCTCTGACTTAAGCCACTTCATTTTCAATTCTCAGCCAGCACTAAGATAGATGGACTTGAACCCTGAGTTTTATTTTAGGAGTGTTATGCACTGTCCTATGTGAAAAAGTAATGCCATCTTAATGGGATTTTTCATTTCCCAGCTTAATTTTAACAGTTACTGCAGAAAATGTCCTACTCTTAGACTCCTAATCACCATGCAGGCTGCTTGGCTGATACTTCACCTTTATATGAATATTCATTATGAAGTCTAAAATAGACAGATCAATAGTTATTGACCTAACTTCATCCTCTATAGATCCAGAAAATATTGCATAAAGATTTTATTATTCCCCCTTGCTGCAGAGCTGCCTCAGGATTCAGTTCAGTCGCTCAGTCGTGTCCGACTCTTCACGAACCCATGAATCGCAGCACGCCAGGCCTCCCTGTCCATCACCAACTCCCAGAGTTCACTCAGACTCACGTCCATCAAGTCTGTGATGCCATCCAGCCATCTCATCTTCTGTCGTCCCCTTCTCCTCCTGCCCCCAACCCCTCCTAGCATCAGAGTCTTTTCCAATCAGTCAACTCTTTGCATGAGGTGGCCAAAGTACTGGAGTTTCAGCTTCAGGGTCATTCCTTCCAAAGAAATTCCAGGGCTGATCTCCTTCAGAATGGACTGGTTGGATCTCCTTGCAGTCCAAGGGACTCTCAAGAGTCTTCTCCAACACCCCTACAAGACCTTTTAGAACTAACACCGAAAAAAGATGTCCTTTTCATTATAGGGGACTGGAACGCTAAAGTAGGAAGTCAAGAAACACCTGGAGTAACAGGCAAATTTGGCCTTGGAATGTGGAATGAAGCAGGGCAAAACTAATAGACTTTTGCCAAGAAAATGCACTATCATAGCAAACACCCTCTTCCAACGACACAGAAGACTACACGTGGACATTACCAGATGGTCAACACTGAAATCAGATTGATTATATTCTATGCAGCCAAAGATGGAGAAGCTCTATACAGTCAACAAAAACAAGACCAGGAGCTGACTGTGGCTCAGATCATGAACTCCTTATTACCAAATTCAGACTCAAATTGAAGAAAGTAGGGAAAATCACTAGACCATTCAGGTATGACCTCAATCAAATCCCTTATGATTATACAGTGGAAGTGAGAAATAGATTTAAGGGCCTAGATCTGATAGATAGAGTGCCTGATGAACTATGGAATGCAGTTTGTGACATTGTACAGGAGACAGGGATCAAGACCATCCCCATGGAAAAGAAATGCAAAAAAGCAAAATGGCTGTCTGGGGAGGCCTTACCAAAAAACCTCAGGATCAAGGGGCCACAACTGGCTGGTAGGTCCATCCCTAGGGCTTTGCCCATCATGTTTAGATCTGTGTCCCTGCCTCTGAGCCCAGAGTCCTGGCCAGGTCAAGTCGCCCTGGCTGTCAGAGGCACCTGCCACTGTGATAAGGTTATTCCTCTCACATCTCCCTAACAGGCCCTAGCCATCAGGAAAGGAAAAAGAAATAATAAATATCAAAGGAAAAAAAGATATCTTTTTAACTTGAAATATAGTTTAGATTTTTCTATTTTAAGATAACTCCTACCCATACATCTTTCTCCTCATTGATAGTTAATAATCTAGTTAATGAAGAGTCTTGTCATTTTCAATAAAACTAAGCAGCCTCTGAAACAATAAAATGAAAAATATATACTAACATTTTAGGGATACTGTCATTCCTTATATATTTTGTTCTGTGGGTTGAAATTTATATAGAAGATTCATGGTCTTCTATCAATGACATCAAGATCACTTTTATAAAGGTGCCATGCTAGATTCAGAATTTTTTTTTAAAGGTGGATAAGGGGGAATGCCCAATTAAATTTGAATTCCTGATAAATAAGTAATAATTTATTGTAAGTATGCACCATACAATACTCAGGACATACTTCTACTAAAAACAATACCTTATTTATCAGAAATGTAAATTTAATGGGACATTCTATTCTTTATCTGGACCCTAGTTATAAATGTATTTGACTATGTGCTGCACTGCTGCAACTAAGAAACCACATTATTCAAATAGGAGAAAAATATCCAAATGGAGAAAACTTTTAAAAATGAAGATGAAAGATTCATTTAACAGAAACCTTATAAAGACACTGAAATAGTTAAACATCATATTTATCTGATTACCCTTTCCACCCTCATTCAGTAACTGTAAGGTTGGTTGGAATGCAAAGGGTAGCTCAGTGGCTTGAGAACTGTATAATTCTCTTAAGTGAAGAAGCAGTAAATAGCAAGAAATGACTCTCCACAAGAAAATTCCTGTTTTACCAAAATCATTGTTTAACAAAAGGATGCTTAGAAAATATGGCAGGTGACAGAGAATTGAAAGGATTGATGGGTTATTGGGCACTTTTTAGATAAACGTCAATGATTAGAAAGTTAGATTGGATATTTATCACTTTGATACTGTCACATAATATTAAAAAGAGACTCTTCCTAAACCACAACTCCAGTATCTATAACACCTCACATTAAAATACACTTTTTGCTCATTATGTTAAAAAGTCAACTAAACCAATAGTAAGTAGGCTACTGTATATATTTTATACATTAAAGGTACATGAGTGTGTATATGTATGTGTGTGTGTATATATATGTGTGTATGTATATGTATACATATATATATATAGATAGATCTATATGTATAGATACATATATCACCAGATCATCTCCCAGAGCAAATGGCAGCATTTTATCATAAATGTTAAATATGGACCTATACTTACTGTTGATAAATGCAATAGAAACAAGAAAAACTTCAAAATATGAAGTTGACACATTTCTTTTTCCATCCTTTCTTTTTCCTGATTACTTTGCAGTATTTTTTTTCTTCTGCCAAATGTATCCATTTCTTAGAGAAAATAAATACCATTTTAATAAAAAGCAGCAGAAGGAATTTTTAAAGAGCATGTGTTATTGTGGAAATAGTCAAGAGAATTCACTTAAGCAAAAGCCTTTCACACTATCAGAATAGGTTTATGAAAAGGAAAATATGGTAAACAAATTGAATTGTATTAATTATAGTATAAGAAAAATGTTAATATAAATTAAAGGATACATAGCCTTAGAAGCAACCATTTAAAAACAACAGAGCTATTCTACTGAGTCTAAAGAGGTCTATTATAAAAGATTGTTAAGGTAATTTGCATTCTTGTTATGGAACTAATGAATCCAATTATGAGTCTATTCTGTAATCCTAACTTCATGAACTCAACTTGACTTTTCCCACAACTAGAAGAAATGAGTGAAATTTTGATTGTGTCTATGCTTGAAATACTCTTTCATATCTACAAATTACAGTGGTGACTGTGAGTCCTATTTGTATGTTTCAAAAAGGGACCTGTGTATTAATAATCTTTTCATGCTTAAAATGATGACATTGATTGCTTATGTTTTGGGGGAGCAACTTTCAGCAACTTTTAAATACACCTTATTGTTTTTTAAAGGCTCAGTTTGCTTATTTCTGCTACCTTTACCTTATAGCTATGAGGTAACAAGCTATTTCATGTCTTTAGGTAAGCAGGTGTTGCCTTGAGTACTATGGTTTTAGGAAAATTACAGTGGAAGCAGTGGAGATGGGATATGAGTGGAGGTGATATTTAACAAGTGGTAATTCATCTTGCTGAAAACTCAGAACCCCATTAGAGATTTCCATAAAGTTTCACACTCCTAATGATCCTAACATTTTATGCTGAGGGAAAAGTTCTTATTTAAATATTTGACAGTAGAGTGTTGAAAGGTCATTTGTCAGCAGGGTCACTAGGCTGTAGAACTTGTTAGGAAAGCTTGATACGGCTTTGTCCTACACTGTTGCTGTCTAACATCTCACAGGCAGCTAGCAAGAGCAATTAGGCGAATTCTGATTTAGCTGAGATTGACCCCTTTCAATATTTTGAAATATGCATAAGTGCCTGTCAAAGCATATCAACTGACTATATTAATTATACAAGGAGATGCTCCTGGCAATAATCCCTACCTCCTGCAGAGGACTAAGATTTAAGGTCAAAAACATTATTGAAGGAGGTGGCAGACTGATATTGGAAAGCCTGTTATTCAACCATACACTATTACCATCTCTGCATTTACTCTACCCTGTGTATGGTCTTATAATTATTAAAACTATGATTATAAAATTGCATTAATGCCCTTTCCACAACCAAGCTACTGATATACTATCTCATATGTTGTATTTTATTTTATTTTATTTTATTTTATTTTATTTGCCATGGGGGTATACGAGCTCCCAATCCTGAACCCCCCTTCCACCTCCCACCTCTTATTATCTCTCTGGATCATCCCATGTACCAGCCCCAAACATCCTGTGTCCTGTATTGAACATAGACTGGCGATTCATTTCTTACATGATAGTATACATGTTTCAATGCCATTCTCCCAAATCATCCCACACTCTCCCTCTCCCTCAGAGTCCAAAAGTCCATTCTATACATCTGTGTCTCTTTTGCTGTCTCACATACAGGGTTATCATTACCATCTTTCTAAATTCCATATATATGTGTTAGTATACTGTATTGGTGTTTTTCTTTCTGGCTTACTTCACTCTGTATAATTGCCTCCAGTTTCATCCATCTCATTAGAAATGATTCAAATGTATTCTTTTTAATGGCTGAGTAATACTCCATTATGTATATGTACCACAGCTCTCTTATCCATTCATCTGCTGATGGACATCTAGGTTGCTTCCATGTCCTGGCTATTATAAACAGTCCTGCGATGAACATTGGGATACATGTGTCTCTTTCAATTCTGGTTTCCTCGGTGTGTATGCCCAGCAGTGGGATTGCGGGGTAATAAGGCAGTTCAATTTCCAGTTTTTTAAGGACTCTCCACACTGTTCTCCATAGTGTCTGTCCTAGTTTGCATTCCCACCAACAGTGTAAGAGGGTTCCATTTTCTCCACACCCTTGCCAGCATTTATTGCTTGTAGACTTTTGGATCGCAGCCATTCTGACTGGTGTGAAATAGTACCTCATTGTGGTCTTGATTTGCATTTCTCTGATAAGGAGTGATGTTGAGCATCTTTTCATGTGTTTGTTAGCCATCTGTATGTCTTCTTTGGAAAAATATCTAGTTATTTGGCCCATTTTTTGATTGGGTCGTTTATTTTTCTGGAGTTGAGCTGAATAAGTTGCTTGTATATTTTTGAGATTAGTTGTTTGCCAGTTTCTTCATTTGCTATTGTTTTCTCCCATTCAGAAGGCTGTCTTTTCACCTTACTTATAGTTTCCTTTGTTGAGCAGAAGCTTTTAATTTTAATTAG
>SJYC01099532.1:0-14232 GCA_006408675.1 Madoqua kirkii
TCTTTGGCCCATTTTTTGATTGGATCGTTTATTTTTCTGGAGTTGAGGTGCATAAGTTGCTTGTATATTTTTGAGATTAGTTGTTTGTCAGTTGCTTCATTTGCTATTGTTTTCTCCCATTCAGAAGGCTGTCTTTTCACCTTACTTATAGTTTCCTTTGTTGAGCAGAAGCTTTTAATTTTAATTAGATCCCATTTGTTTATTTTTGCTTCTATTTCCAATATTCTGGGAGGTGGATCATAGAGGATCCTGCTGTGATGTATGTCGGAGAGTGTTTTGCCTATGTTCTCCTCGAGGAGTTTTATAGTTTCTGGTCTCACATTTAGATCTTTAATCCATTTTGAGCTTATTTTTGTGTGTGGTGTTAGAAAGTGATCTAGTTTCATTCTTTTACAAGTGGTTGACCAGTTTTCCCAACACCACTTGTTAAAGAGATTGTCTTTAATCCATTGTATATTCTTGCCTCCTTTGTCGAAGATAAGGTGTCCATAGGTGTGTGGATTTATCTCTGGGCTTTCTATTTTGTTCCATTGATCTATATTTTTGTCTTTGTGCCAGCACCATACTGTCTTGATGACTGTGGCTTTGTAGTAATGTACTATCTCATATGTTTTAATGTGTTTTATTTTAAAATATAAAATCACAAGATTGCAAAGTATAGTCTCTGAAAGTCACTTCACTTTTATTTTTAATACTGCTTTGTATGGCCAAATATTTTATATAGGAATGGGAAAGTATGCACATGCACGTACAATGTAGCATCTTTCAAAAGATATAATCAGATGTTCATAACATCTCTGATTCTTTAGGGGAAAAATCCTATTTTCACCTAAAATTTGAAAATGTACAATAATGATTTATGAATGTAAGGTCATTTATACTCTATGACATTGTTAGGTCTCTGATTATATGCCTAAATTTTCACATATCTTTTAAACAACTAACATATATGCTCATTCATTCATTCAAGAAATATTTACTAAGGTCAGTATGCTCCACAAAAATCTATAAAATCTGTAAAAAAAAAAAAAACTAAACTAAAAACTAAACAAGATGGAATGGGCCTTTAATCTCCAGAATTTAAAATATTAGTGAGAATTAGTGGATTGACCTTGAGTAACTCAACATATTTAAGCACAACTTTTTCCTTTGGGTGAATCACTAGCTTCAAAGGAACTGTCTTCAGTTACAGTATATTGAAAGAAGTCTAAGCTATAATTTCATAGCAAATGTCACCTTATTTTTAGAGAGCTAGGATGCTAACTACAAAAGGTACTCAAAACAACGAAAATGAGCATATACACACAAATATATACACAGGTCAATGCAACTACAGTTGCTAAAATAGTTAATGCTAAATGTTCTTAGATTACCATATTAATTTTCTTATTAAAACAACTATTTGGATTTTCATTTAAAAATGATGTCCTAGGACAATCTCCCAGGTATTATGATTCAGCAGGTTAAGTGTGCATCCCAGAAATATACATTATCAACCAACCTAATGATTCAGATGCTCCATGCTGTACACTTGCAGGAACATTGCCTTAAACGAATTGTGTTCATTATTATCACATCAGAACCAGGCTATAGGACTTTAATTTCTGTCTATAAATACTTATCTGCTAAGGAACTTTTCTCCCATAATAAAAACCCAAACAAACATTAAAAAAACACCCTGGCAAATAGACATAAAACAGTGATATTTAGATGTTGCAAACAGGCAATGTGATTCTTCAGAAAAGAGAAACAAATGAAATGAACCCTATAATTATGCCAGCTTACTAGGTGGAAGTAGTTCTCAGAACTCAAAGCAGGTAAGGGAAACTGAAGCCACAGAGAGTTAACACAGAAACTGGAGTTGGGGAGACCTGAGATAGCTAGAAACTGTGGCACACACTGCGAGAGGACAGGGAGATGGAAAGAGAAAGAGGAGGGGGTGGACATGGATATATGCAGAGCTGTTCCCTCTAGTTTCTGAACACATGTGGGATACAACTCACTTCAGTGCAGTTGCTCAGTCAGGTCGGACTCTTTGCGATGACATGAACCGCAGCACGCCAGGCCTCCCTGTCCATCACCAACTCCCAAGTCCACCCAAACCCACGTCCATTGTGTCAGCAATGCCATCCAGTCATCTCATCCTCTGTCATCCCCTTCTCCTCCTGCCCTCAATCTTTCCCAGCATCAGGGTCTTTTCCAATGAGCCTGCTCTTCACATCGGGTGGCCAAAGTATTGGAGCTTCAGCTTCAACATCAGTCCTTCCAATGAACACCCAAGACTGATATCCTTTAGGATGGACTGGTTGGATCTCCTTGCAAGCCAAGGGACTCTCAAGAGTCTTCTCCAACATCTCAGTTCAAAAGCATCAATTCTTCAGCACTTAGCTTTCTTTATAGTCCAACTCTCACATCCATACATGAGCACTGGAAAAACCATAGCCTTGACCAGATGCACCTTTGTTGGCAAAGTAATGTCTCTGCTTTTCAATATGTTATCTAGGCTGCTCATAACTTTCCTTCCAAGGAGCAAGCGTCTTTTAATTTCATGGCTACATTCAACATCTGCAGTGATTTTGGAGTGAAAAAAACAAAGTCTGTCACTGTCTCCACTATTTCCCCATCTATTTGCCATGAAGTGATGGGACTGGATGCCATGATCTTTATTTTTCTGGATGTTGAGTTTTAGGCCAACTTTTTCACTGTCCTCTTTTACTTTCATCAAGAGGCTCTTTAGTTCCTTTTCACTTTCTGCCATAAGGGTAGTGTCATCTGCATATCTGAGGTTATTGATATTTCTCCCAGCAATCTTGATTCCAGCTTGTGCCTCATCCAGCCTAGTGTTTCTCATGATGTACTCTGTATATAAGTTAAATGAGCAGGGTGACAATACACAGACTTGACATACTCTTTTTCCTATTTGGAACCAGTCTGTTGTTCCATGTCCAGTTCGAACTGTTGCTTCCTTATCTGCATCCAGATTTCTGAAGAGGCAGGTCAGGTGGTCTGGTATTCCCATCTCTTGAAGATTTTTTCCACAGTTTGTCATGTTCCACAAGGTTTTGGCATAGTCAATAAAGCAGAAGTAGATGTTTTTCTGGAACTCTCTTATCTTTTCAATGATCAAGCTAGTCATTTCTAAAAGAAATCAGTCCTGAATATTCATTCAGGGCGGACTGATGCTGAAGCTCAAATACTTTGGCCACCTGATGTGAAGAGCTGACTCATTTGCAAAAGACCCTGATACTGGGAAAGATTGAAGGCAGGAGGAAAGGGGGATGACAAAGGACAAGACGGTTGGATGGCATCACTAAGTCTGAGCAAGCTCCAGGAGATGGTGAAGGACAGGGAAGCCTAGCGTGCTGCAGTCCTTGAGGTCAAAAAGAGTCAGACATGACTGAGCCCACCAATAACATTTACAATAGCCAATTATGCCAGCAACCTAAATGTCCATTGACAGAGGAATGGATAAAGAAGATGTGGTACCTGTTTACAATGAAGTATCATTTAGCCATAAAAGAGAATAAAATAACGTCACCTGCAGCAAGACGGATGGACCTAGAGATTATCACACTAAGTGAAGTAAATCAGACAGAGAAAGACATATCATATGATATCACACATATGTGGAATCTAATTGTTTTAAATGATACAAGTGAACTTATTTACAAAACAGAAACAGACTCTCACAGATTTCAGAAACAAACTTATGGTTACCAAAGGAGAGGTAGGATAAATTAGACAGTCTGGGATTAACATGTACACATTATTATATATAAAACAGATAACCAACAAGGCCCTACTTATAGGACCCATATGCTGGCCCTACTCAGTATGCTGCAATAACCTACATGGGTAAAAAAACTGAAAAAGAATGAATATATATATATATATATATATATATATATATATGTAAAATATATATGCATAACTAAGTCACTTTGCTGTACACATGAAACTAACACAACATTGTAAATCTACTACATGTGAAACTAACACAGCATTGTAAATCTACTATGCTCCAATAATTTTTTCTAAGTTTCAGGATAAGGAATATTACTAGATTAAAGTGTGTCACCTCATAATGACAGAAGAATAAATCAAGAGGACATAAGAGCCCTGAATATGTTTACACCTAATAAGAGATACTAAAAGTCCATAAAACAATAACTGAAAGAAAAATAGACAAAAGCACAATTAGAGTTCAAGATTTCAACATGCAGATTTCAACTTTTTTCTCTCAATAATGGATCAGTCAGTTCAATCACTCAGTTTTGTCCGACTCTTTGCAACCCTATGAATTTTATAAAAATAAGTCAATAAAATATAAAGCAGAAGAATAAACAGAAAAGTTAATGAAAGCAAAAGTAGGTTCTTTAAAAATATTAATAAAATTGATAAATATCTAGCCACTTATTAAGGAACAAAAGGACATAAATTAGCCATACATGTAAAAATTAGAGAGTATTAGTTATACTTCATTTTTGAAAACTAATATTAAAGGAATATTATGAACATCATTATGCCTGTAAACTTAAAAACTTGAAAGACAAATTAGAAGTTCACTGAAGAATAAACAGTAATATAGAAAACTATATGTATAAAAAAATCAAATTCTTATTCAAAAGCCTTCATAGAGAACAAAACCAAAATCTGAGATAACACAATAATGAAAAGAGAATATCTGGCATAGTTTTTGTTCTTTAGTTATCACAACCTAACCTACCTTAATCTTACCAAGATAGTAGCAATAATATACTAGACTGTGGAGATCTCTGGCCTCTGGAAGATTAAAGGGTAGCCAGACAGAACTCTAACCTGAGAAAGCTGATTAGCCTCTGGTTGGATGTCACAGTTTAGCAAAATGAGAGCAATCAAAGCACCATGCTTAAAGTTGGTCAGTTTCAGGAACTCTTACCAGATTTATATATGTTCTGTGTGCTGAGTCACTCACTCGTGTTCGACTCTTTGCAGCCTCATGGACTGTAGCCCACTGGGCTCTTCTGTCTATGGGGATCTCCAGGCCAGAATATAGGAATAGGTTGCCATGTCCTCCTTCAGGAGATCCTCCCAACCCAAGGACTGAACCCAGGTCTCTAGCATTGCAGGCTGATTCTTTACCAGCTGAGCTACCCAGGAAGCCTTGCAAGTATGACCTCCACACACTGTACATGAATCTGGCTGGGATCTTAGTCAGAGGTTGGCTCTCTGAAACCCTTCATTTTAGTTTTTGAGAGATTCTGTTTCCCAATTTAAGCTGAATTTGTCAGGGATAAAAATCACTAGTGAAATTGTAGAGTGGGCCCATTTGCCACTTGTGAGCTTAATGCTCCAGGAGTCACCCCAAAGTCGTTTCAGCCTGTCGTACGTGTCTCAGATTACACCTCTGGCAATCTAAGACCACCGTGGCTGCTCAGGTCGCTGAATGACCAGTTCTTAAATGCCACCCTCAGATGAGCAGTATTTTAATTAATGAGTGGGTTTCCCTATAGGACCACTGCATGGTAAGATCCTGCATGCCACAAAAGTTTTAATTGGTGAATTAGTTGATCATTAAACTCATACACACACACACACATACACAGCCCTCGTAGTCTTCTAAGTGGTTCTTATAGATCATCATCTCCCAAAATGGGCCAAGCATTTATCCCCAGAGAAGCCAGTTCAATTCAGTTCAGTCACTCAGTCGTGTCCCTCAGGCCTCCGTGTCCATCACCATCTCCTGGAGTTCACTCAGACTCATGTCCATCGAGTCCGTGACGCCATCCAGCCATCTCATGCTCGGTTGTCCCCTTCTCCTCCTGTCCCCAATCCCTCCCAGCATCAGAGTCTTTTCCAGTGAGTCAACTCTTCGCATGAGCTGGCCAAAGTACTGGAGTTTCAGCTTCAGCATCATTCCTTCCAAAGAAATCCCAGGTCTGATCTCCTTCAGTATGGACTGGTTGGATCTCCTTGCAATCCAAGGGACTCTCAAGAGTCTTCTCCAACACCACAGTTCAAAAACATCTATTCTTCGTCGATCAGCCTTCTTCGCAGTCCAACTCTCACATCCATACATGACCACAGGAAAAACCATAGCCTTTGCCTTAGTCAGCAAAGTAATGTCTCTGCTTTTGAATATACTTTCTAGGTTGGTCATAACTTTTCTTCCAAGGAGTAAGCGTCTTCTAATTTCATGGCTGCAGTCACCATCTGCAGTGATTTTGGAGCCCAGAAAAATAGTCTGACACTGTTTCCACTGTTTCCCCATCTATTTCCCATGAAGTGATGGGACCGGGTGCCATGATCTTTGTTTTCTGAATGCTGAGCTTTAAGCCAACTTTTTCACTCTCCTCTTTCACTTTCATCAACAGGCTTTTAAGCTCCTCTTCATTTTCTGCCATAAGGGTGGTGTCATCTGCAGATCTGAGTCATTGATATTTCTCCTGGCAATCTTGATTCCAGCTTGTGTTTCTTCCAGTCCAGCATTTCTCATGATGTACTCTGCATATAAGTTAAATAAGCAGGGTGACAATATACAGCCTTGATGTACTCCTTTTCCTATTTGGAACCAGTCTGTTTTTCCATGTCTAGTTCTAACTGTTGCTTCCTGACCTGCATCTAGATTTCTCAAGAGGCAGGTCAGGTGGTCTGGTATTCCCATCTCTTTCAGAATTTTCCACAGTTTATTGTGATCCACACAGTCAAAGGCTTTGGCATAGTCAATAAAGCCAAGCCACCCCTAAGTTCTAACTGGGTGGCGGCGACCAGGGACAGGACCGCCACGTGAAGGCAGGTCTCTGGAAACAGCACTGCTCCCTCCACCAGACCTGTTGCCCTCTTCCCTGTTTACAGCCTTGCCAAGGACCACCTCTGGCCAGCCCTTTCAGTGATCCTTAGACTTTCTCAATCTCCCTAATTTTGTGCTTCCCAAAGTTTTCTTGCATCAACTTTCCATACATAATTTGTGCTTATATACAGTTAAGTACTTATATATACATATATAGTGTAGGGGTGTGTGTGTGTGAGGAAGGAAATGGCAACCCACTCCAGTGTTCTTGCTTGGAGAATCCCAGGGACGGGGGAGCCTGGTGGGCTGCCGTATATTGGGTCACACAGAGTCGGACATGACTGAAGTGACTTAATAGCAGCAGCAGCAGCATAGTTAAATATATTTATTTATTTATTTGTAGAAATGTGAAGGAGTCCAGTCAGTCAAGTCAAAGTCTATTGGTAAGGGGCTGTGGTCTATTTACTCTTGTCCTCTGTTAAGAGCATTTCTTCCTTGAAGGTAAATGAAACAGACAAATTCCTACCTACACATTCCCTTTTCCTGACTTCTGCGTAAACACATTCTTTGTTCAAATGTTACTATCACCAAAAAAACGGCAGGTTCTTTTTACTGTCAAAATGGACTATGCTTTTCCCATCCTTTTTTCAACTTGGAATTATGAAGTCATTTAAAGTAATTTCTGCAGAGAATTCATATCATCCTATATGTTAATTTTTCTATTCCAGTTTTTACAGACTAATGCTTTATTGTTCCGTCATTCAGTAAGTATTTATTGGGCACCTACTATGTGTCAAGCATGACTCTAGGTGATGTGAATAGAGTGAATAGGCTGAAATTCCCACTAAGAAAACTTATATTCTAATGAGAGAGACAGATAAGAAACAAGCATGTATATTCAGTACTGGAGAGTGAGATAAAGCACTTTAATAATTAATCTTTCACCATCACAAATATTTTATTTGCATTGGACTTTGGGTTTTTTTAATTTTTTTACTACAATGCTGTAATAGAAATGAAAGATACATTTATAAACTTTAGGAATATTAACATACTCAAGAAAAACAGTCGATATTACTTGTACTTTAAAATAGCCAATTGTGCTATAAAAATTGATCCACTATCTAACATTTGTTGGGGATGCAATACATTTAAAAATACCAAACAATAAGCTTATCTTTTTCTTCAAAATGTATGTGAGCTAAAAAGGCATTCTATAAATAGAGTAATAATTAACACATTGCACATATTTAAATTCAGAACACTTACGGAAGTGCTTTCACAGCTCCAAAGCTATTCCTGTGGATGAAACACCTAAGGAAGATGTGGTTGAGTGTGGCCATATTGCTTCTTGTTCCTAGTTTTACTGTGCTATAGATAAATTCAAATGGAGCTTAGAAATAGCAAGGCTGCTCTGCCATGCTGATTTCTCCAAGAAACAAGATTCATTTCAATCAAGCATGACTTTTAGGACAGGCAGTATCTGGATGATAGAAACCATATCACTAAAATATCTGCTAGAAAATGATGCAAGTAGTCCTATATCAAATGGCAAACTATATCTTTCTTTAAATTGAAGTATAGTTGACTTACAATATTGTGTTAGATTCAGGCATATAGCAAAATGATTCAGTTACATGTAAATGTGTGTGTGTCCTTTTTTTCCAATTTTTTTCCGTTATAGTCTATTGTAAGATATTTAATATATGTAGTTCCCTGTGCTACACAGTAAATTCTTGTTGTTGGTAAAACTATATCTTAAACCACAAAGAAATATAAAGGATGGATTACTATGCATCCTAAGGGACCTCTTAAATGACTGCTAGATTGTTGTATTCTCTAAGTATCTTGCAAGGTGTAACGTCCGACGTCTCAGAAACAAAACTATTGAGCAACTGATAAGCTGTTAGGCATGCCTTACAAAGCAGGAGAATGAAAGGAGAAAATATTTCACTTTTTCAAGAAACAGAAAATGTTAGGATAGCCCAGATCTGATGGAGAGTGTCTAAATCTGAATGTACCTTTCAATTACAGCTCTGATTCTATGTCCCCTCAAAGCACAGGGAATCTGGTTATTTTTCTTTGTTTTCCCCCACACCTTTTTAAAAATGACAGAACAAAGAGTTAACATGAGCCAACTCCGGGAAAATAGTAACATGTCTAAGGAGAAAAGACAATCTTCTCAGGAAGTTAAAGGAAGAGCCAGCAGAGAAAAGAGTGAATGATGCCAAATTAAGATGGAAAGACAGCTATAAATAAAAGCATCCATTATTCCAGGGTTTGACAGATGTTTTCTGTAAAGGACCAGTAGTAAATATTTTAGGCTTTGCAGGCCATATGGTCTTGGTTGCAACTAATCAACTAACATTATAGTGTGAGAGCAGACATAGGCAATACCCAAATGTTCCAATAAAACTTTATTTATAGATGCTAAATTTGAATTTCATATAATATTCCTGTGTAATAAAATATGATTTCTATTTTATTTTTTCCCAAACATCTAGAAATGCAAAAATCATTCTTAGCTGACAGGCTAGATAATATGCTGCAGGCCAAATGTGGCCCATAGTTTTCTAATCCCTATAATATCCTAGGAACATACAAGACTAAGGGCTGCATAAAAATTTCATTTTATGTTACTGCAGACTAAATGTTTTAAATTGATACTACACATGATACTTAATGCACAGTTTCAAAATATGCACAGTCATATTTCTTATTTTGACCAGGTCTGTTTAATTGTGTATATCCAGATTCTTTCATTCACTTGTGAAATTGAATCCAAAATAAAAGAGCAGTACCTAACTAATAAATTAACTCCTTGAGAGCCAAATCTGAAAACCTAGGTCACAGAGGTAAAATCTTCAGGTTACTGACAAAATATGTGTGAGACAAAGTGAGAGAGAGGGAGGCGGGGTGAGAAAATAGTCACTGAAGTTGCGTTTTGACTATACTTGACATATAACCACATCCTCAAAAGACTGAAAGAATCTTCAAGTCCTCATAATAGTGGATTCCTACAAATTCCATAAGTGTATTCACTTTGGATTTGCTCGTTTTCTATCCCTAAATACTTACTGTTTCTACAGTCCTCCACTCTACCAACTGAGCTATCAAAGGAGCTTAATCATTGACTTGTAAAAACCACAGTACAGGAGATCTTTATTTCACAGTAAAGGGGATCTTTATTTCCAGGGGTGATTCCTGTCCAATCAGCAGTAACCTGAGGACCTGAGTCAGGGTTTCATGCTTTCTATGCTCTGAATCCATCCAGTGATGAGAGCTGCTGGAGGATCACATTGAAGCAGACTTGCTAGAAATCTTAAGAGCTTTCTACTAGGAAGAGACTGGCTAAGATGAAACAGAGGGTAATAACACGTCTGGAAGTGTCACTATGCTACAGAGTAAGCAATAGCAAAATAAAGCAGGACCCTCATCTTCAAGAAACACTGATATCATGCTGCAAGGCTCAGAACTGTCTGCACATTTATTTATTTCCATCAAGTGTTTCTTTTTGTACAGTCTTCATGTTGAATTCAATGGTTTTCAAAACTTTGTTTTTATAGTGGCAGATTAAGAATTCAGCACAAAAATCTCAAGTTAGAACTATCAGTCCAAAGTAGGTCTCCCCTGGTTGACTGTGGGTGACTCCATTGCTTGGGGTTGTCTCATCTAATTCACTGGCTCTTGAGGATTCTTGGCATTTCATTCCACAATTACTGGTCTTTTCTATTTTTACTTACCATTTACTTTTGCTTTACAAAGGTAGAGTTTTTCTCCAGCCATAAATAGAACTGGCAACTTATTAAAAATCTTCTTGCTCAGAATAAAATCTAACACACATCTGTTAATAAAGTTTATGATAAATTTCAAACAGGATTCCTTTACCCTTTCCCAGAACGGGTAAGGATCTTCAGTATTGCTCATTGTAGATTACTAAATGGTTTATTTCCCCTTCTGTTTGCCACTGTAAATAAATTTTTCTTTTACTTCAATACATATAATTTTGAAAATATCCATATAGTGTCTCCTTCATGTACAGCACTCAGATATTATTATAGAAGGTGGAAGCTTCGTGGGCAGTGTCGGTGGGGGGAGATGGAGAGAGAGAGAAGTTGAGCTCTTGCTAACAGGAAACATCTCAGTGGTTCAGTTGGAAAGATTTCTAGAGAAGGCAGTGAAACCCGGATAGAAAAGCAACCTCCAACTGTGAACAGTCATGGGAAATTGGAAGATAGAAGGACATGCATAATTTCGCCTGGCTGACAAATTAGTATTCATTCCAGTGTATGAATACATGGCTTTGGACTGCCCACAATTAAAGTGCCAGCTTAGCTTTTAATTCAAGGGGCGTTATAAAGATCAGAAGAAAAAAATAACAGTTTCTAAAGACTTTTATTTAGACTACTGAAAACATCTTGAATTAAATTGAAAGAATGGCTCATTTACTTTCAACTACTTTTGCCACTTGTTTCCATAGACCAAGAGTAATGCAACATGCAGATTGCTCGGGACATTTTGGAGAACTCCAAGAATTATCAGAGCCTGATGCTGCTACTGAATATTTGGTGTCAACTTTTAAAACTTTAATTAGGACTTCAATTATAATTTTGCCTGATCCATGTTAAATATCAATGAATTACTTATTAAAAAACAAACTTTGAGTTTAAGAAAAGTTGCAAAAAATGTAATTCAGTAGCTCTTAATATAAACAGGCTTTATAAAATTAGATAACTGGTGCTGTATAGGTTTAAAAATGCAAGAGGGCACATCTGGAGATGAAGTTATATGTTAATTTGTTAGCTGATCTCAAGCTGTTTCCTCAAGTATGTAAGGATTCAATTTAGTGTAGATTATCTGGACTTCTTTTCAGGCTTTGTTTTCTCAACCTGGGAGGTCAGTCCTGGAGGGGATGAACAATAGTAGTCAGTTAGGAAACCATCATGTTTTTTTTTAAATAGGAAACTTCTGAGGTTGTATTTTTAATTCCAAATAAAAGAGAGTATGTTCCTGCGTCTGTGTGAGTGTGTGGTGTATAAAATGTAAGCTCACATTTCTAGGGTAGATTTTTCTCCTAAAATCATACAATAGGATCTCTGGATAATAGATATAGGGGTATAAAAAGGAAGATTATTTACTGAAAGTTTCTTAAATAAAATCTAGTTTCCATTTTTAATTAGTTCAACTTATTAAATATATATGTGTGTGTATATGTGAATAGATATTTATATATATATATATATATTTTTTTTTTTTGCACTGACTGTATGCCATCTCTGCACCTTTCTAAACTCAGTTCCATGTGAAGTTCACTGAGAGTACATGGGCTCCTCCCGTAGCCTGTGGTACAATAAAGAGTAGCAGATAATGAGCTAAAAACATATTTGGCTGTGATTATGAAAGGTCAGAGCATGCTTGCTGCTGGGTCACTGAGTGGAATTCATTCTAAAATAAAAGCAGAGTCTTTATGTTACTAAACACAAACAGATGAAAAGTGAAAAATCAAGCCAATCCACAAACTGATCTGACAAGTGTTTTACAGTGTTGCTTATCCAAAATTCACAGCACACAACACAGGAAGAAGCACTTCAAGCAAACAAAAACTTTCATAATCATCTAGGTTTCTAAATGCTTTAGAGGAAAAAAATGCACATATTTTATTATGATAATCAATTTATTCATAACCAAAGAATAATATTTAGAGGGGAGATGGAAAGAGCCTAAACTCTAAATTATGGGCTTTCTTTCAGCAGTGTAATTTATTTTCAATGAAGAATTGGTGATTTCAACCTCTTTTCCAGATAGTCCTTATTTATTCCTCCCTAACCTCCACCAGATGGAGAAGGAAATGGTAACCCACTCCAATATTCTTGCCTAGAAAATCCCATGGACAGAGGAGCCTAGTGGGCTATAGTCCACAGAGTCACAAAAGAATCAGGTATGACTTAGCGACTGAACAACAACCTCCACCAGAAATCTACAGCTCGAGTATACGGAAGAAGAGTTATCAGGAGGAATTGTACTGGTGCGAAAGAAAGCATTTTTATCATTAACTTCTCACTTTTAACTCACCAAATATAATTATGTAATAAGTAAATACAGGTTAAAGGCTATGTCAAGGTGCCATTTGGCGTTACGAGAGAACGAGGATAAGGGTTAAGGAACATCTTCATTTAAAGGAGTCTGCATTCTAGGGGTCAACCTTCCCAGCAATGGACCACATCCACTGCTATGAACTGACAGAGTTATACAGGGGCTTGGAGATGCCAAGTTTCTCTGCACTGGGGCATCCAAGTAAGCACTGCAGAAGACAAGACCTATGGTCAATAACATCCAGTTGTTAGAAGTCTAACTTTGATTCCCTTGGAGATCATCCTATGCTGGGTGGCACATCCTGTGGTCCAGTGACCTGCTAAATAATACTAAAGAAGTTCTCTACCAACAAAACATTTGATTCTGAAGCCAGCAAGATGAATGGATAAGAAAGCTGTGATATGTATATACAATGGAGTATTACTCAGCCTTTAAAAAGAATACATTTGAATCAGTTCTAATGAGGTGGATGAAACTGGAGCCGATTACACAGAGTGAAGTAAGCCAGGAAGAAAAATACCAATACAGTATACTAATGCATATATATGGAATTTAGAAAGATGGTAACGATAACCCTGTATGCGAGACAGCAAGAGACAAAGATGTATAGAACAGTCTTTTGGACTCTGTGGGAGAGGGAGAGGGTGGGATGATTTGGGAGAATGGCCTTGAAACATGTATAATATCATATAAGAAATGAATCGCCAGTCCAGGTTTGATGCAGGATACAGAATGCTTGGGGCTTGGTCACTGGGATGACCCAGAGGGATGGTACGGGGAGGGAGGTGGGAGAGGGGTTCAGGATGGGGAACACGTGTATACCTGTGGCAGATTCATGTTGATGTATGGCAAAACCAATACAATATTGTAAAGTAATTAACCTCCAATTAAAATAAATTTTTTAAAAAAGAAAAAACCTTTTCTGGTGATGAGAACTTCTAGGGTTTACTCCCTTAACATTCATATATAACATAGAGCAGTGTTAATTATATTTATCATGAGCAATATTATATCTAGTACTTTTCTTATAACTGGAAGTTTGTACCTTTTGACTGCCAGGGATCCCAGACTGGTGCCTACCCACTAGTGGGTAAGGCTGGTCCAGGGCTAGTGTAACCCATTGGTAGGTGAAGCCAATCCCAGGATCTCTGGGGTTCCTAGGAACAGACTGGTGTACCGATGTATAGAAGTGGGTACTGGGCTCTCACTTTTTTTTTTTAGATTTTTTAACTGAAAGCTAAGGTCAATGGTTTGAGGCCTTTTACCTTGTTTGATATGTGTACAATTGATATAAAATATTTTAAAATTTCTAAGCATTGCCTAAGCTGCATTCTACAAATTTTGATATGCTGTGCTTTTATTTTCATTCA
>SJYC01099536.1:0-15207 GCA_006408675.1 Madoqua kirkii
TTTTTTTTGTTTTCTTTTTTGGCTCTGATTTATCTTTCTATTCTTTTACTTTCTGTACCACAAGGAAAAACTATATTTGTCATAAATCAGGAAATTCTAAGCGCAGTTCCCAAATCAAGTTTACTATTTGGGACCAATGAACATTTCTTGAAAGAGAGGAATGTTAGCATTTTAGACTCTCAGGAAATTCTCTCCAAACCATACCCCCATAGTACAACTGAGTCAAGTTACACTTGAATCTGCGCAGACTTGGGTATGTGGTAGAGGAGGTACCAGAGGGCAGGCCTGAGGGACAGACATCCCACCAGGTGACTTGCTGGAGCCACTTGGCCCCCTCTTTTCCTTTCGGTCGCATTCACACAGTAGTATCCCCGCACCATTTTTCAGTTTTAGAATCTTTTGAGTAGATGTGCAAGACTGAGAGTGTGACCACTGCCCCAGCCCCACATCCTTTCCTGTCTCCTTTGTTCTGCCCCTACAACCTCACCCCTGCGCTGCTCTGCTTCCACCCCGTGCTCCTGATACAATATAAAAATTCTTCTGGACTGTCTCTGAGGGAGAAGAAGGATTATTTATTAAGATTCCACAAAGATTACATCGCGTCTTGCTGTGATGAAGTCTCAAGTCTCCACAATCTGGATATACAGATACGTGCCATGTCAACAAGCCTCCTATCACTAGTAGACTTCTAGAGATATTCATAAGAAGTATGGCAATGTTTAGTTCAAGAAGTGAACATTTTTGAATTGAAGAGTTAATGGGGCCACATGTTTCACTTGGAAAGCTACTGCTAGAGTGTTTCATACTTACTAATCTGGCTTTACATGCAGCAGAACACAAACAAATATAAAATCCTAGCATGATTTCATAAGAATTTGGGTATTTGCCACCTAGAGGTGCAACAACAAAACATATATTTGCATTATTTACAACTACCCTCCCCCAGCACACACATATGCATGTGCATGCTGACCTCAGATATGGCATCCATTAAATAAAATTAATATTAGGCTAGTTTATCTGCTTTCACTAGTCAAATGGAAGAGGAGCATGTTTACTATTGGAACAGTGGATTAAGAGACATATGCGTGTCTGATGTCTTCTGACTTTATGACATCAAGTCATTCGTCTAAAAGAAAGAGGAACAATCTTAGAAATCAAGATTTATCAGCAGTCTCTGCAGGTTTTTTGTGATTCATCAGGTTTGAATTTCCTGGGAGAGTATCTTACAAGAGTTGCTTGAGGCCTTTACTTAATGTATTCACATGATGATTGTTTCTCTCTGGAGGGAGTCTTACGTCACGTGAGTCATTTCATAGTTTAAAGATGGTGGTAGTTGCCTCTAGTCATCTGATTCCTTTTAAAATAGACTTTATCTGGATCTTTGCCTAACTGCCTTGGTGGAAGGCCTCTCCAAGTTCCCTACATCTATGATAAAGTATTGAGAAACTGTGTGCTGGGTGTTTGTCTTACAACTTCAATTTAAATTAATTTCCATTAAGGCCAAGTCTTTAAAATATTGAGGTAGTTAAAACAATTAAGCAATGCTATTTGATAGCCATGTCTCAGCATCTTGGTTTTCAGATGATAAGATAAAATCTACCTGTTTGGGCTATTGCTCTTGCAAAAATGTACAACCATCTGATATTCATTTTAACATTGCATAAATCATGGCAACATCCATAAATCAAAGCAACGTTTCCCATTTCAGATTTCAAGAGCCAAGAGAGATAAGCTGATCTTAAAAGATCCAACTAAATGAGGAAAACAGATGTCAGAGACTTTGCAGTTTTTTCCTCTGTAAAAATGTTAATTTCTCCCCTTGGTCATAAAGCCCGGAGGAAGCGAAAAGCTGCATGCCATACCTTGTCATAATAAATATCTCATCACCTAACATTAAAGTACAAAAGAGAAGAGCTAAATTCAGTGATACAGACCAAATAAGTGATCAGAAGCATTGCATTTCAGTGCCTTATCTGTATAAGAGGCTAAGAATAGGGACCAAGTTCATGTGGGTTTCTTTAGGGAACTACTTAATTGAGTGCTTTAGGAGACAGTATAAACACATTACTGTTAAATTAACTGCATATGTTATACCAATCAAAGATCCAATAGTAGTATGTTGAGTAAAACACTGGAGATTAAATTAGGAGATATAGGTTCTAATCTTTACTATTCCACACTATTAACCATGGTCCGCACTCAGTCAAGTCACATAAAATCTCTTTTCCATTTCTTTAGCTCTTAAATTAGGATAGGGCTTCCCTGGTGGCTCAGCTAGTAAAAAATCCACCTGCATTGCAGGAGACCTGAGTTCAATCCCTCTGTTGGGAAAATCCTCTGGAGAAGGGAAAGGCTACCCACTCCAGTATTTTGGCCTGGAGAATTCCATGGACTGTATAGTCCATGGGGTCACAAAGAGTCAGTCACGACTGAGCAACTTTCACTTAAATTAGGATAATATACTTCTGTCAGCTAATTAGGATGGATGTTGTGAGACTCAAACAAGGTAAATATTTTAAAGTGTTTTGAGAACTCAAAGTACATATATTTTCAATATAAAATCCATTTTGTGGTCACCAACTGCAGTTATATAGACTGATCATTTAATTTAGTCACTCATATGTTCATTTAACAAAAATGTATTTATCTCTGCTCTTTCAAGCACAATATACAATTTAAAGTAATATCTAGAGCTTCCTTTATATTCTGGTGAAGAAAACAGGCATACAAGTAATTATGTTACAGTTAATAATGTAAAGTTCAGACTTCCATGAGAATATGGATATAGGATCCAATATGCCTTCCTCAAAGAGGTATTTAAGAAGATCTGGAAAGATGAGTAGGAATCTACCAGGCAGGAAAGTCAGAGCTCACTTCAGAAGCTAAAAGTGAAAGCTGAGAGGGAAGAACTTTTTGGAGAACTTGCAGGATTTCAGCGCAGTTGGGACATCTGTCTCTTATACACATCTAGGGCAGGCCTGAGGGACAGACATCCCACCAGGTGACTTGCTGGAGCCACTTGGCCCCCTCTTTTCCTTTCGGTCGCATTCACACAGTAGTATCCCCGCACCATTTTTCAGTTTTAGAATCTTTTGAGTAGATGTGCAAGACTGAGAGTGTGACCACTGCCCCAGCCCCACATCCTTTCCTGTCTCCTTTGTTCTGCCCCTACAACCTCACCCCTGCGCTGCTCTGCTTCCACCCCGTGCTCCTGATACAATATAAAAATTCTTCTGGACTGTCTCTGAGGGAGAAGAAGGATTATTTATTAAGATTCCACAAAGATTACATCGCGTCTTGCTGTGATGAAGTCTCAAGTCTCCACAATCTGGATATACAGATACGTGCCATGTCAACAAGCCTCCTATCACTAGTAGACTTCTAGAGATATTCATAAGAAGTATGGCAATGTTTAGTTCAAGAAGTGAACATTTTTGAATTGAAGAGTTAATGGGGCCACATGTTTCACTTGGAAAGCTACTGCTAGAGTGTTTCATACTTACTAATCTGGCTTTACATGCAGCAGAACACAAACAAATATAAAATCCTAGCATGATTTCATAAGAATTTGGGTATTTGCCACCTAGAGGTGCAACAACAAAACATATATTTGCATTATTTACAACTACCCTCCCCCAGCACACACATATGCATGTGCATGCTGACCTCAGATATGGCATCCATTAAATAAAATTAATATTAGGCTAGTTTATCTGCTTTCACTAGTCAAATGGAAGAGGAGCATGTTTACTATTGGAACAGTGGATTAAGGGACATATGCGTGTCTGATGTCTTCTGACTTTATGACATCAAGTCATTCGTCTAAAAGAAAGAGGAACAATCTTAGAAATCAAGATTTATCAGCAGTCTCTGCAGGTTTTTTGTGATTCATCAGGTTTGAATTTCCTGGGAGAGTATCTTACAAGAGTTGCTTGAGGCCTTTACTTAATGTATTCACATGATGATTGTTTCTCTCTGGAGGGAGTCTTACTGTCACGTGAGTCATTTCATAGTTTAAAGATGGTGGTAGTTGCCTCTAGTCATCTGATTCCTTTTAAAATAGACTTTATCTGGATCTTTGCCTAACTGCCTTGGTGGAAGGCCTCTCCAAGTTCCCTACATCTATGATAAAGTATTGAGAAACTGTGTGCTGGGTGTTTGTCTTACAACTTCAATTTAAATTAATTTCCATTAAGGCCAAGTCTTTAAAATATTGAGGTAGTTAAAACAATTAAGCAATGCTATTTGATAGCCATGTCTCAGCATCTTGGTTTTCAGATGATAAGATAAAATCTACCTGTTTGGGCTATTGCTCTTGCAAAAATGTACAACCATCTGATATTCATTTTAACATTGCATAAATCATGGCAACATCCATAAATCAAAGCAACGTTTCCCATTTCAGATTTCAAGAGCCAAGAGAGATAAGCTGATCTTAAAAGATCCAACTAAATGAGGAAAACAGATGTCAGAGACTTTGCAGTTTTTTCCTCTGTAAAAATGTTAATTTCTCCCCTTGGTCATAAAGCCCGGAGGAAGCGAAAAGCTGCATGCCATACCTTGTCATAATAAATATCTCATCACCTAACATTAAAGTACAAATGGATGTTGTGAGACTCAAACAAGGTAAATATTTTAAAGTGTTTTGAGAACTCAAAGTACATATATTTTCAATATAAAATCCATTTTGTGGTCACCAACTGCAGTTATATAGACTGATCATTTAATTTAGTCACTCATACGTTCATTTAACAAAAATGTATTTATCTCTGCTCTTTCAAGCACAATATACAATTTAAAGTAATATCTAGAGCTTCCTTTATATTCTAGTGAAGAAAACAGGCATACAAGTAATTATGTTACAGTTAATAATGTAAAGTTCAGACTTCCATGAGAATATGGATATAGGATCCAATATGCCTTCCTCAAAGAGGTATTTAAGAAGATCTGGAAAGATGAGTAGGAATCTACCAGGCAGGAAAGTCAGAGCTCACTTCAGAAGCTAAAAGTGAAAGCTGAGAGGGAAGAACTTTTTGGAGAACTTGCAGGATTTCAGCGCAGTTGGGACATCTGTCTCTTATACACATCTAGGGCAGGCCTGAGGGACAGACATCCCACCAGGTGACTTGCTGGAGCCACTTGGCCCCCTCTTTTCCTTTCGGTCGCATTCACACAGTAGTATCCCCGCACCATTTTTCAGTTTTAGAATCTTTTGAGTAGATGTGCAAGACTGAGAGTGTGACCACTGCCCCAGCCCCACATCCTTTCCTGTCTCCTTTGTTCTGCCCCTACAACCTCACCCCTGCGCTGCTCTGCTTCCACCCCGTGCTCCTGATACAATATAAAAATTCTTCTGGACTGTCTCTGAGGGAGAAGAAGGAAAGACTGAGGGCTGAAAGCTCTGCTGCTGTGGGAAGAAGAACACTGGTGGTGGGATTGGTTTAGTCACTAAGTCGTGTCCAACTCTTGAAACCCCATGGACTGTAGCCCTCCAGGCTCCTCTGTCTATGGAATTCTTCAGGCAAGAATATGGTAGTGGGTTACCATTTCTTTCTTTAGGGGATCTCCCTGACCCAGGGATCAAACCTGGGTCTCCTGCATTGCAGGCAGATGCTTCACCACTGAGCCACTCGAGAAACCGGGAAAAACACTGGATATGTTGAGTTTGAGGTGCCATGGGCCAGCCAGATGGCTGTGGACTTCAGGGGGAGAAACCTGAGTGAAACAGAGGTCTCCAGGTCCTCAAGGTAGCTGTACCCATTATATAAGAGTAGGTGCAAAGATGCATGCCTGGTATTTGTCAGAGAGAAGTTTTTAGACTTTTTGTTTTTGAAATAATCACAGATTCAAAGGAAAGATAATACAGAGAGGTCCTATATAGTCATTACCAAGTTTCTCCCAATGGTTATATCTTAAGTAATTGTGGTAAAATATCAAAGCCTGGTAACTGACATTGGTACAATGAATGTATATAGTTCTACATCAATTCATCACATGTAACCATGTCCAGAATCAGGGTACAGAACTATTCCAATACCATGAAGATGTCGCGTGCTTCCACTTGAGAGCCACACCCTCCTCTCCATCAGTAGGCTGATCAACCAGTGAACATTCATCTCCCATGGAATGGAGGTGAGACTAGCACACACTCTGCAAGTTTGCCAGTTAGATTCATATGTTGAGATTTCTTTCCAAGAGATGGAACTAAGGGTCCATTGTGAGTATCTATTATATGTGATCTATCATAGAGCTCTTAAGTGAGAATACAAATCCAAAAACTTGAAGGGGCTGAAATTTAAAGCCAAAATCCCAGGTTAACCTTATAAGGAAGAAATAAAAAATTAACCTGACTCTCACTCACACACCCTCATGCATTCACTCAAACCACAGTCACGAATAGTTTCTCATTTCAACAATTCTCAGGAGAGGCTGAGTGAACGAACATTGAATTAAATCATGTTAGTTCTCTTATTAGGCCTGATATCAGTAATTCTGAATAAAAAAATTTGATTTATCCCCATCTTATGACTCAGCCATCAGGAGGAAATAACTTGGACAAATCTGACCGAGCCCTTTGCTTTTACACAAATATTATATTTTATTTCCCTGATTATATTCCTGCATTTTGTATTCTTCAAAAAATAGCCAGAGTACTCATATGAAAATTTAAATCAGGCTATGACACCCCATTTTGAAAACTCTTCAGTGGCTTCCCATTGTGCTTGAAATAAAATCCATATGCTTGGATCTCCCTTCAGCAACAAAGGACTCACTTCACTAGCTGCTGGGAATGAGGCCAAGTCAACCCTCAGGCTGACTCCTTGTGGACTGCCTTGGCTGAAGAATATTGCTGCTGCTGCTGCTTTTTCCTTCTCTCAGGAGCAGCCCATGTTCAACGCCTAAATCAATGTTACAACGTGGCTTGGGACAACTCTAAAGGGCCATCCCAGCTCCACTGCCCCCGTGGGCGTGGCTGACAGCTTTGTCAGAACAACAGTAGAGCTCATTATCTCCCTTTGCCCCCACCTTGGGCACCCCTGTCCACCAAGGTTGGTCCTAAGAGCACTTTTCATAAATGTTCCCCATACTCATTTCTCTCTTAGAGACTGCTTCTCGGAACTCAGCCAGGGACCCTGATCACTGCCTACAGGGATCTAATACTCTGGCCCTGCCCACCTTTCCAATTCATCTCACTTTCACTCGCTACTAGACATGATACCTTCCTATAGCTCTTTAATTGTACCTCGCCTTGAAGACCTCTGCATTTTCACTGTCCCCTGCTGGAGCACCCTCCTGCCTCTTTATTCAGCTAGATGTTTCTTGCTTTTCAGGCATCAGCTCTTCAAAGTTCTTTCCATACCACCTTAACTCTAATAACCCCTAGAAACTTCTCCTTCCCAAGTCACACTGTGCCTTTGTTTTTCTTTCATTGTACTTATAACTCTGAAGTGATCTTGACTCTCTCCTCCTCCAGAAAAGCAGGGACCATGTATGTTTCACCATTGCACCTAGAAGGGTAGTTACCACATGATAGTGATAACAAATACCAACAGAATGAATAGAAAACTGGAAAACTGATGCCTCAGAAATAAATTTTATTTTAGAAGATGTTTGAGAGTCCCTTGGACCATAAGAAGATCAAACCAATCAATCTGAAAGGAAATCAACTCTGAATATTCTTTGGAAGGATTGATGCTGAAGCTCCAATACTGTGGCCACCTGATAAGAAAAGCCAACTCATTGGAAAAGACCTTGACACTGGGAAAGTTGAAGGCAAAAGGAAAAGGGGATGGCAGAGGGTGAGATGGTTAGACAGCATCACTGACTCAATAGACATGAGTGTGAGCAAACTCCAGGAGATAGTGAAGGACAGGGAGCCTGGCATGCTGCAGTCCATAGGGTCAAAGAATGAGACACAACTTAGCAACCAAACAACAACAACAAAGAGGACTTTGTTTCCAATTTTAAGTTTCATAAGTGGTATGAATAGAGTCAGTAACACTTAACAGCCACATGCCCCTTCAACACATACACACACCATTTCAATATTAGTCTACTGCATACAAGTCCCACAGTTTGAATATGATAGTATTTTATATGGCTAACATTTTAATTCAACTCATTAAACTTTACTCATGTATTTAGCTTTTTTGGGGAGTTATTGGACTTTTTCAAAGACCCCATAATCACTTTAAATTGAGATATTATTTGTCTTGATTGTGTTATTTATGGAGGAAAATGTCCTTCAATTAGTAGAATTCAGTGCCCTTCCCCAACTGTTCAGTGGTAAAGAATCTGCCTGCAATGCAGGAGCCACAGGAGACTCAGGTTCTGAAGATCCCCTGGAGGAGGGCATGGCAACCCACGCCAGTATCTGGAGAATCCCATGGACAGAAGAGGCTGGGGGACTACAGTCCATAAGGTCACGAAGAGTTGGACACAACTGAAGTGACTTAGCACGCACACAGGTGTATTTGCCTGCTTCTCTAAGGTGAAGATTATGTAATAAAGTTACAGACAAGCATGACCGTTTGCCATACTGCTGCTGCTGCTAAGTCGCTTCAGTCGTGTCCGATTCTGTGCGACCCTATAGACGGCAGCCCACCAGGATCCCCCGTCCCTGGGATTCTCCAGACAAGAACACTGGAGTGGGTTGCCATTTCCTTCTCCAATGCATGAAATGGAAAAGTGAAAGTGAAGTTGCTCAGTCGTGTCCGACTCTCAGCGACCCCGTGGACTGCAGCCTACCACGGTCCTCCATCCCTGGAATTCTTCGGGCAAGAACACCGGCGTGGGTTGCTATCGCCCTCTCCCGTTTTACCATGAGAGAATGGGATAACTCTGGGGAAGCAGAGGGCACGGAAGCATGCTGTAGAATAACGTGGGCATCAAACCTTCACATGTGAAGTCACTTATGGAAATTACTCTTTTGATGAATCAGAGCAATCTCTGTGAGACATTCAGATTTAAAGCGAAAAGTAGAGCCTGACCATAAATCCTACAAAATGTACATCCTGGAACTTTCCGGAGGCCTGGACTGAATAGCAAATACTTACCTGTCAGATGACTACAGCTGTATTTTGCTATCAGGAACCTAATAGGCAAATGCACTTTGAAGTTCTGGGGACTCATTTGTGTCCACGTGTTCTTTAATCTCACGCTCTCATTTTTTGTGCATACCAACACCTGGCTCTGGCAGGGCACCAGAAATAATATTCCAAGCAATTCTGTGCTGTCAGTACTGAGTACAAACAGCTTGGTGATGGATATTTTACTTTACTCCAAGTTTGAGTTTCAAGAGGCTGAATAAATCATCCCAGCCTCAATACACTAACATCCTTCAAGACAACTAATTTACTTTGCAACAGAAGCATCTTCCTGAAAGAAGGCATTTTTTGATGGAAAATAAATTCTCTCTCAGCATATGTTTCTGAAATGTGAATGTTAATCATATAGGAACTGGGCAGAAAACATGAATATGTTTGGTAAAGATCTAGTTTTATTAATAGAGACAAATATAACTCAATTTTGGCTTTATTCTAGCTTGTGCTTGCCAATGAGTTTTCTAACAGTGACAGGATATTGTTTTATTTTCTCAAAGTTCTCACATTGATAGAGTTCTGTCCCATATACATCAGATCATATGAAAAATTACCACAAATTTTAATTCAAATTCAATTATTAAGGACTGTTACCAGAAAGATCTATTTTAAGATAAATATCCTTCTATAAGCTTGCATTATGAGGTGATTTTATAATATTCTTAGGAAAGGGTGGCTCTTTTTTAAAACTAAATTGACATATGTCCATTACCAAATAGTTCAGCACTTTTTACAAAAGCCATTCATTGAACAATGAGAAGCAAAAATTGACTCAGTGTTTAAGATACCAAGTGTTTTAAAAACCAAAATGGGTTAGGGTTCAAAACTTTTATAGTAATGCTCAAAACTTTTATAGTAATAAATAAGTCATCAAGATACATAATGCAAGTGATAAGCATTTTATGGATGAAGTTCAGGCTTTTCTACTCTCTCCTCCCATTTTTAAGTAGTGCCTGATGTAAATGAAAATTGCTATCCAGAGATCTTTTCCATATATTCATCTTCTGAAGCTCAGTTTTTACTAAGTTTTACATATCAGTTATACTTCAAAGAGAGACCCTGTAGTCAACTGATATTGAAATTAATACTTTAAGAAAAATCAATAGCATATGTGGAAAGGGGCAATGTATATATGCAGGAAATCTTTTAAAAACTGTCATTTCCTGGTCTATATTGGATACCACAGAAATACATATATGTGACATCATTTTAGTCTGACAGAAATCTTGGAAATTTGGAATGGAGTTTTGAGCTCTAGTTCTCCAGTCTGGGATCAGTGATTCCTCAGTAGAATCTCCTGTAGTGATTCTAAGTAATTTGTGTAATTCTAGATGGGTAGAGTAAATCTCTAAATTTACTGTCCAATGTAAAAGTGTTAGTTACTCAGTCATGTACGACTCTTTGCATCCCTGTGGACTGTAGCCCTTGAGGCTCCTCTGTCCACGGAATTCTCCAGGCAAGAGTACTGGAGTGGGTAGCCATTCCCTTCTCCAGGGGATCTTCCCAACCCAGGGATCAAACCCATGTTTCATGCATTACAGGTGGATTCTTTACTGTCTGAACTATCAGGGAAGCCCTTATTGTCCAAACCAGTATAAATGCTTGGGCTGACTCATGCATACTGAGATGGGATAGACTCTGTTGACTGGAATAAATCAGAGAATCATCAGGCCAGTTTGTTTTTCTCTGGGCAATTAGCCTGCAGTAGCTTAAAGAAGAGATATGGCTACCCACGTAGCAAATAATCAATAACTTTCAGTTAAATTAAAAAGCATTCATTTTAGGGCACTAAAGGGGTCTCATGTTTAGAAGATATCAAATATACTGTCCCGAAAAATGCTTTCTTTCCTATTTCCATCACAGTATTAATAGCTGTTTCTGGGACATGCCCAACCTCTCAGTCCCACCTACAGCAGTGATCTCCAGCTTCTCTGCAGCTGCTTTACGACAGTGGCTAGCTCTGATGAATAAAACATGAGCAAATTTTATGTGTGTAATTTCTGATTGACTTAAAAGTGCTTCCTCTTCAGTGAATGAAAAGGCAATGGCCGCAACAGTCCTGCAAGTCATCTGCAGAAAGTAGCAAATCCATCATCAGGCTGACCCCCTGAATTACCATGTGGAGCAGAGTGCCCACACATCTGAAAAGTTGACTTGAGAATCACTACGTGAAAGAGAGGTAACCTGTAGGTCCTTAAACAACAATACTGGTTGAGTTTCTTTATGAGGCACACCTACCTTTAGCTCCATCTCACACAGGGCAAGGAGTTACATGGATCATCTCTCTTTGATTAGAAGGAACAGACCAAATCAAGCTAGATCTGCAGTATTTTTTTCTATTTCTTGGCTATGCACAAATATTATCATTCATTCATTCTTGTTTTTAGCACTAGTTGGTATATCCTTCAAGCTACTATCTCACTTGTCATAACTGTGCTTATTGTTCTGACTTTTAACCTCAAAGCAGCCTTCCACCTTGCTTTCTGACTAATCCTGTTACTGAGTTACTTTTTCCAACAAAAGACTCCTGAATTTTTATTTACTAAGTAAAACATTTTTTGCTTCTTGATAAAGATATTGAGGATATATAAGAATGCATGCACACAAAGTGGGAAGCAATTCTAGTGGATGATTTCTCCTGTTTATTCTAGAAGGGGCCTTGAGCCAATGAAGAATGAAGGCCTGATGCTTAGTTTGGGGCTAAACGTAACTTTTGCTTCTAACAAGAAAAGGCTTTTTTTTTCTTAAAATTCATATTAAAATTCTATTCCTCTAGATACACTGTTGGGAGAAGACAATGGCACCCCACTCCAGTACTCTTGCCTGGAAAATCCCATGGATGGAGGAGCCTGGTGGGCTGCTGTCTATGGGGTCGTACAGAGTCGGACACAACTGAAGCGACTTAGCACCAAACCAGTATAAATGCTTGGGCTGACTCATGCATACTGAGATGGGATAGACTCTGTTGACTGGAATAAATCAGAGAATCATCAGGCCAGTTTGTTTTTCTCTGGGCAATTAGCCTGCAGTAGCTTAAAGAAGAGATATGGCTACCCACGTAGCAAATAATCAATAACTTTCAGTTAAATTAAAAAGCATTCATTTTAGGGCACTAAAGGGGTCTCATGTTTAGAAGATATCAAAATACTGTCCCGAAAAATGCTTTCTTTCCTATTTCCATCACAGTATTAATAGCTGTTTCTGGGACATGCCCAACCTCTCAGTCCCACCTACAGCAGTGATCTCCAGCTTCTCTGCAGCTGCTTTACGACAGTGGCTAGCTCTGATGAATAAAACATGAGCAAATTTTATGTGTGTAATTTCTGATTGACTTAAAAGTGCTTCCTCTTCAGTGAATGAAAAGGCAATGGCCGCAACAGTCCTGCAAGTCATCTGCAGAAAGTAGCAAATCCATCATCAGGCTGACCCCCTGAATTACCATGTGGAGCAGAGTGCCCACACATCTGAAAAGTTGACTTGAGAATCACTACGTGAAAGAGAGGTAACCTGTAGGTCCTTAAACAACAATACTGGTTGAGTTTCTTTATGAGGCACACCTACCTTTAGCTCCATCTCACACAGGGCAAGGAGTTACATGGATCATCTCTCTTTGATTAGAAGGAACAGACCAAATCAAGCTAGATCTGCAGTATTTTTTTCTATTTCTTGGCTATGCACAAATATTATCATTCATTCATTCTTGTTTTTAGCACTAGTTGGTATATCCTTCAAGCTACTATCTCACTTGTCATAACTGTGCTTATTGTTCTGACTTTTAACCTCAAAGCAGCCTTCCACCTTGCTTTCTGACTAATCCTGTTACTGAGTTACTTTTTCCAACAAAAGACTCCTGAATTTTTATTTACTAAGTAAAACATTTTTTGCTTCTTGATAAAGATATTGAGGATATATAAGAATGCATGCACACAAAGTGGGAAGCAATTCTAGTGGATGATTTCTCCTGTTTATTCTAGAAGGGGCCTTGAGCCAATGAAGAATGAAGGCCTGATGCTTAGTTTGGGGCTAAACGTAACTTTTGCTTCTAACAAGAAAAGGCTTTTTTTTTCTTAAAATTCATATTAAAATTCTATTCCTCTAGATACACTGTTGGGAGAAGACAATGGCACCCCACTCCAGTACTCTTGCCTGGAAAATCCCATGGATGGAGGAGCCTGGTGGGCTGCTGTCTATGGGGTCGTACAGAGTCGGACACAACTGAAGCGACTTAGCAGCAGCAGCAGCAGCAGCAGATACACTGTTGGACTGCAAACTCTTAAATATAAAGAAATAAAGTAGCTATAGCTATCAGTTTTGGTGGAAAAATAATTCAGTTTGGCCTAATTTCCTACAAAATCACTATTTTTTCTGAGTAACAGAAATGAGTGCAATGCTGTAAAACCTAGTTAAAAAGTCATTAGTTTAAAGTTTTAAATACACTTAACTAGGGCTTACAAATTTTCCATGAAGGGTACTGCTGTACCAGTATGATTAAGAAAAACAAAGAAATACTATCACACAGAAAGTTTAAGGGATCCAGGGGATTGTAAAAACTATTACAGTGAAACAGAGAACTCCAGCTCTTCCTACATTTATTACACACACAAAAGCAAATTTGAGCAGCTCTGAAACCAAATAAACCAAACTTCCTTTCAACCACAACTAAACCAATTCCAGAATAGTAGACTGTGTTGGAAGGGCTGGCAACTAAATAGGAAATAGGAACAAAGAAGGGCATTAGGGATCACTTCAAGTGGACATAAATCAAAGCAGCTCGGGCTGGAGCAATGCCTTTAAAGTAAAGCCAGTGAGGAAAGCCAACAGCAGACCTGCCAAAATGGTCCTCAGTTTTTTCTATCCCTCCCTTTCATGAAAATAATAATAATAATGACTAATATCACTTTGTTTTAAGTAACTAATTCTTAAATGCCTTATGAAATTTTATCTAGCTACAGGTACAACTCCATAAAGAGCCACACAAAAAATCTCACTGGTACTCTGTTGAGAGGAAGATTCTTTTTCCTGGCTGGTGTAGAGGGTAGAGGAGGTGAAGAGGTTTTATAGATAATTAATGTCACCCCCAAACCCATCTAGAGGTCAGAAAATCACACTCATTAATTTAATCATACACTAATTGAAGCTGCAAGCACCTACTTAAATGGCTCTACTATCTCTGACTCTGCAAAAATCTCTTCAATGAATGCCAATTCGGAGAATAAAGAAAACTTCAACACACCACAACCCTGCCAAGGATGCTTGTGGGATGCGATTTTGATCATTTCTCTGCCTTTTAAGTAGAATCCAAAAGAAAATTTCCAAATAAAGAGTCTTGTTCTGAAGCTTTTATTCTCTAACTCAAACACCAAAGCAAGAATCCCAGACAACTCTCCCCCATTCTTCAAAGGCACATTCAGATGCACATAATGGGATAATGGGTCTGCCCCAGTGAAGGATTAGGGAATGCATCAAAAATTCTTTGAAAAGTACCCTAAATGGTGTAGTGAATTCTAAATCCTAATATTTGGGTTATTCGGACTTCCTGATGGAGACAAGGAAATTGTTTGGTGAGAGATGTTAATCATCAAAGGAAATACTCGGACAAGTGTCAGGAAATGCCATGGTCACAGCCAAACACACACCTGCTTCTCCTATGACTTACCCTGTTAGTATGCCTCTATCTTACAAATCATTTGGAAAATAAAGAACACTGAAGAAAAAAATCAAAGTATTGATACATTAAATGAATTTTTCAGCTATTCAAATAGAACTTTTTTTTAGCATGTTCTTTTCTGAGAGAACACATTTTCATTGTTCAACACAATGCAAATGCCATTTTGTATTTGCTACTTTCATTTAACTTTCTACCATAATTTCTACTTCTGTCAATGCTTACAATTATTAATAGGCATATAATGATCTACTTTGTTGTTGGAAAATGGTATAGTAATAATATCACATAAGATAAGTAAACCATTTCTATGTTTTCTTTATAGATATCATGAATACTATTATATGTATAGTTTGTAGCATTTTTTGCTTCTTCAGAATTATTTCCTTAGTATGCATGCTCCAATCTCAAATTTCCACATCAAGATATTTACTTATG
>SJYC01099539.1:0-14225 GCA_006408675.1 Madoqua kirkii
GTCTAGATTCAGTTTCAAATTCTCTTGCTATTTCATTTCTAATGCTATATATTGATAATGCTACAGAAACTATCTTCTCATAATACATCATGAGCATCAGAGAACTTGCTGATCAATATTGCTCATCAAAAAATAAAATATAAAATGAAAATGTTAATTTAAAAGCATATGTGAAAAAAGTATATGTGAATCTTTATATTATGAGCATGATCTTTTGTGTATATTCGTTACCTTATTATTTAATATATACTTCCATGCATTAATACACTTGTAGAAAGTGAAAAGAAATTTAAGTAAGACCAACTTAAGATTCATAAGTAAAAACATTTTTATTTGGTTTTTAGTTCAATCATAATGTTCATTTTCATCATCATTGCCATTGTCATCATATCATCACACAAGAAGTTAGGCTCTATGACTTTTGAACTTCCTTATGTGTGGTAATCAATCAGTCATGTCCAACTCTTGTAACTCATGGGCTGTAGCCCACCAGGCTCCTCTGTTCATGGGATTCTCCAAGCAAGAACACTGGAGTGGGCTGAAGTCCCTTATAACCCCCTTCAATAAACAAGATTCTGCTCATGGTAATGAGCATATAACATTTTATAATCTGCTGTCTGTGTCCTAAAATGTTTTGCATCTGGTCTGAAAGACAAAATATACATGTAAAAGATAAACAGTAACACAGGGCAACCACACTAAACGACAGATATATTGCAAGAGAAGGAACAGATCACCATAAGCTGAAAGTCTGAAAGAAATTCTCAGCAGCGGTAGAATTTGACATAACTTTTGAAGAACCATATGACTTACATAGAGAACAGAAAAAAGTACAAGATTCAGGCAGTGGGAGGCTAAAGCATACACAGCATTTATCAAGAATAAGCAGAACTAAAATACACTGGTCTTATTTCAGAACATTCCTTTCTTTTAAACATCTCATTTAAATTTTCAAACAATACATATATTCACAGAGAAACTAGTGTTCAGATAGAACAAAGATTGGCCCAGGCCACACAGCTGGAAAGAGAGAATGATTTAAGCTCCGCACTGCTGGTCATAAAGTTCATTATACTAAATAAGACAAGTTCTGTTAAAAAGAGTGGCTTCAAAAAGAGGAGAACTATGAAACAGGTGTTAGAAAGGTAATAAGATTTGGGTCAGATTATAGAAAGTTCCAGTTTATGCTACAGGGAAGGGGAGACAACTGACCATGCTGGACCATGAGAGTGACACATCCCTTCTAGAGAGATGGGAAAACAGACCTGAAGCAGGCTGCTGCGGGAGATAGCACAGGCTTGTCTTAGAATATCATGAGACCCAAATGTAGCCTTTATGAAAGGAAAATGATTTTCACAATAATTCTTTCAAAATGATTCTTGTTTGGTAAACTTGTACCAGTACAATGACTACATAACACAAGTGACCACCTACTATTCTACTGCTATCTCAGAAAGCTGGCAGCACACTTCAGTCCAGTTCAGTTCAGATGCTCAGTCGTGTCTGACTCTCTGCGACCCCATGAATCACAGCACGCCAGGCCTCCCTGTGCAACACCAACTCCCGGAGTTCACTCAAACTCATGTCCATTGAGTCGGTGATGCCAGCCATCTCGTCCTCTGTCATCCCCTTCTCCTCCTGCCGCCAATCTCTCCCAGCATCAGAGGCTTTTCCAATGAGTCAGCTATACACATGAGGTGGCCAAAGTACTGGAGTTTCAGTTTTATCATCAGTCCTTCCAGTGAACACCCAGGACTGATCTCCTTTTGGATGGACTGGTTGGGTCTTCTTGTAGTCCAAGGGACTCTCAAGAGTCTTCTCCAACACCACAGTTCAAAAGCATCAATTCTTCGCTGCTCAACTTTCTTCACAGTCCAACTCTCACATCCATACATGACCACTGGAAAAACCATAGCCTTGACTAGATGGACCTTCGTTGGCAAAGAAATGTCTTTGCTTTCCAATATGCCATCTAGGTTGGTCATAACTTTCCTTCCAAGGAGTAAGTGTCTTTTAATTTCACGGCTGTAATCACCATCTGCAGTGATTTTGGAGCCCCCCAAAATAAAGTCTGACACTGTTTCCACTGATTCCCCATCCATTTCCCATGAAGTGATGGGACCGGATGCCATGATCTTAGTTTTCTGAATGTTGAGCTTTAGGCCAACTTTTTTACTCTCCTCTTTCACTTTCATCAAGAGGCTCTTTAGCTCCTCTTCACTTTCTGCCATAAGGGTGGTGTCATCTGCAGATCTGAGGTTATTGATATTTCTCCCAGCAATCTTGATTCCAGCTTGTGCTTCTTCCAGCCCGGCGTTTCTCATGATGTACTCTGCATAGAAGTTAAACAAGCAGGGTGACAATATACAGCCTTGATGTACTCCTTTTCCTATTTGGAATCAGTCTGTTGTTCCATGTCCAGTTCTAACTATTGCTTCCTGACCTGCATATAGGTTTCTCAAGAGGCAAGTCAGGTGGTCTGGTATTCCCATCTCTTTCAGAATTTTTCACAGTTTATTGTGCTTTCTCACAGCTTTGGCATAGTCAGTAAAGCAGAAATAGATGTTTTTCTGGAACTCTCTTGCTTTTTCCATGATCCAGCACTACACACTTATTTCACTTTAAATCAGCTTTTCACTTTTTTCTTATAAGTACTATGCATGTGTTTATCACCCCCTCAAACCCCATCCTGAAAAAAACCCTTTCATACGCTGTCAGTTTCCTATGAGGATAATTCACGTTGAAGTAATCCAGGTCTCTGTTGCCAGACCATGACTTGTTCCCCTGACTCATCCTATTTCAATATCTGGGACCACTTGACTTGTTACTATAATCAAGCCTCACTACAAGTGAACTGAAAGGAAGAAACAGCTCAACCACTCAGGACCTCAGCAAACCATTTGTCTTGCCGCTGCTTTTCCCTTGATCTTCCACTTCATTTGTAGTCACTGCTTCCTTATCTTCTCTGTTCTGTTAAAACTCTAGCCCTGATAATCTGCTCAAATTCCTAATTCTTCTACCTAGCCTTCCAAACTCCATGATCTGGCCCTTGCAAGAGTAAGCACCCAGTCCCTGTTCTTTTCCAGTTAGTGGGAGCTCCTGTCAGATCTCGCACAGGAGAGCAGTCAGGTCTTCTTGGTGCTAAGACCTTGAAAGGAGGATCTCAGCCCCATTTCAAGGTAAACTGTATGTTCTAAAATATAGGTCTCTATTGCAATTTTGGGCTTCCTTGGTAGCTCAGTTGGTAAAGAATCCACTTGCAATGCAGGAGATCCAGATTCGATTCCTGGGTTGGGAGGATCCACTGGAGAAGGGATAGGTTACCCACTCCAGCTTTCTTGGGCTTCCCTTTTGGCTCAGCTGGTAAAGAATCCTCCTGCAATGCTGGAGACCTGGGTTCGATCCCTGGGTTGGGATGATCCCCCAGAGAAGGAAAAAGCTACCCATTTCACACTATTCTGGCCTGGAGAATTCCATGGACTGTATACCCCATAGAGTCACAAAGGTTGGACACAACTGAATAACTTTCACTTTCACGTCATTGAACTTACTCTGAAATGATTCATGGTCACTTGTATTAGTCAGCTTTTCTTGTTATGCTTATGTATAACAAACAAACTCAAACTTTCAGGCTTAAAACAAAACACATTTACTTCTTACTCAGATGTCTGGGTTCGGCTGCAGTGGGTCTGCCAAGCTGTGGTTTGGGTACAGGAGTGTTCCATGTGTCATTTCATTCCATGACCTAAGAGAAAGAGTAACTCCTATCTGTGAAGTGATGATGTCATGGCAGAAGTGCAAGAAAGGGGAGCAGAAGCAAAGCGCTACCAACTCAGCACTTTCCATTTGTCAGAGCAAGTCCTAAGACCAAGCCAAAAGCCAGTGTGATGCGGAAGTATACCATGCATGGGAAACTCTACTAAGGGCAGGGAAGGAAGGGAAATTGTGAACAAGCAGCACAATCTATGGGTTTCCCTAGTGGCTCAGATGGTAAAGAATCTGCCTGCAATGCCAGAGACCTGGGTTTGATATCCTGGGTCGGGAAGATCCCCTGGAGATGGGAACAGCAACCCACTCCAGTACTCTCGCCTGGAGAATTCCATGCATAGAGGAGCCTGGCAGACTATAGTACATGGGGTTGCAAAGAGTCAAACACAGCTGAGCAACTAACGCACACATGTAGCACAGCCTACCACCCCACGTGAAAGCCAGCCGAGTTTTCTAAAACAAGAGGGTAATCTATTAATGCAATATTAGAATGACATGGAATTCTCAATGTTCTGCTTTGAACATGGTCAATCTTCACTTTTTCAAGTAGTCTGAATATCAGCTTAAATGAGAGATAGCCATTCATTTTCCATGTCGGATCCTTCTACAGGAATTTGTTGAATATGAACACAACTATGAAATTGTAGCCTGTACTAATGAAACAGTGATACAGGTGCTGATTTGTGTGTGTGTATTTGTGTGTATTTTAGTATTTTTAAAGTTCCTCCTCAGTCTACTGCATTACCTGTCAATCACTTGATCACTGTTTCGTATGCATTTCTTTAATACAGAAGGGTCAGTGTACAAAGGTAAACATTACTGGGATATTTTATAGTTTTATTTTTGATTAATAACATGTCACTTTCTCTCCCATTCATTTATTTTTAACTAAATTCCTTTGTTAAAAACTAAGCTTAATTCTAGGATATTGACCTTTTAGCAACTTGCACCAAGATGAAGCCCCTTTGCATTTTTTGGCTTAACTCTTTTCATATGCTAGTGGGAGTTAGGGAGAAATTGTTTATTAATGAACAATTTCATGCACATTCATAGAAGTAGAACCCACAAGAACCTTAAGAGCTGACCAAACTGACATCATTGTCCCCTCCACACAATTAATTATTATTATCTCTTTTCCCCTGAGATAGCATTTATATTCTTAATGGTAGTGGAGATATTCTCCAATCTGCCAACATTTAATTCTTGCTTTTTTACATAAAACAGAGAAACATAAAAGGAAATTCTTATTTTAAACAAAAACACATGTCTATGTAGCTAGCAGGCTTTTTCATTTTATGCATTCTAGCTGCTTTACTTTTTTAAAAGTAAAGGATGAAGACTTCAGTACATTTGCATAAACTCAGGTATATTCACACTTAACAGAGTACTTTAACTAGAAACAGTTATTCCAGAAAAATACTTGATGAACAGGAAAATATATTTATTCAAAGTGACATAAACTTACAGTCTCAGGATATAATACCAAAACTTTGAAACTGAATTAAAGCCAAGAGAAGCTTCATGCAGGATGAAAATTAAACCAGTAATTGCTCTGTGGAATGGTTATCATCTAACTTCCCACAATAAATGGTGTACCTTAGTAAATTCTTCTTCTGATATCAAAGAGTTGAGGCTTTTGGTCTCTTACTTGTTAAAGGAGAAACAGAACTTTTATTCAAAATTAATTTAGCAGCAAGAAATACTTAAGTCATATTTTAAAACAAATACACATATACACACTGGAAAGGTATTTAGGTACTCTAGATTTTGCCAAACTCACAGGGAACAAAATTCTTAAATGATAATAATCATGATGAATATTATTTTCCAGAAACCAATGAAGTTATACATTCAGGCACTCCTTACTTGAAGTGGCAAGATTATATGATAGATTCTGTAATTAAAAACAAGCACATAAATAAGTAACTAATAATTGTTCAAATAGTGTTATTTCTCCTTTTACTTAAAGGATACCATTGGAATTTACATTTGCTATTCAAAAAATGACAAATAGAACATTTTACCTTCCATCTCCTCCAAATCAGTGATTTTAGTAATATGGCTACAAAAATCTATCCATATGGCCAATGAGAAATGCATAGTTAGGGAAGATTGGTAAATCATTTAAGCTTTTTAAAAGTCACATATAATAACAATAAACCTCCCATATTTTGGTCAGTGGATGACCCATCTTTTCAGAACACTTTTAATTCTTACAATAATCCAGCAGAGAAATGTTACTATGCCCATTTTATAGATGGGAAAGCTAAATCAAAATGAGGTGACTTTCCCAAATCTTAGCTGTTTAGTGTCCAACTCAAATCCTGTGTTCCTTCTACTACACAGTAAAATTTAAAGGGGTGAATTACTCATTCCTCATTCCAATGTAGACAATATTGAGTATGAAATTGCTGAGACAGTTTACAGGTATTTCTGAGTGCTTCTTTCACTGGGAGAAGTGTCCATAACTGCCCTTTATGTGTAAGCGCCATCTGTTAGGCTTTCTATCACAAGTTTAGATGTTAACCTTGAACAATGGAAAAAAACAAAAACAACTAAGTAACACATAAAATAAAGTGACAATCGCAGTTTCATCCCTCTAGTTGTGAGAAGATGCTGTACATCAGTGTCAACCGTTAATCCTATTAATTAAAAACAAGAAACATCTACCATATTTCATTTCAGATCACAGCAAATGTTCCTGATGCCCTTTACATTACCTAGTCTATAAATAAAATGTGAAGATGTTTATATTGACTTGTTTCCATAGTGATGGAAGAGTCTTTCCTTGAGTTGTCAAGGCAATGTGCAGTAGCCTAGCAAATTGGACAAGCACGGGGACCCATTTGTCAAGTAACAGGTTTAAGAAAAGTCAGGATAATCCAATAAAGATGATCTAGCTATAAATAGAGCCATGAATCTAAGAATGTGAGCATTTTAGTTTTAATGACATGCTAGGATCATTTTTTTTTTCATGAAATAAATGTGAGCCATAACAAGAAAGCACAAGATATACTGTGCACATCCAGGTAGCCAAATTTTCTTTACATTAATGGTGAGATTTTTCCCCCAGAACAGCCAAGCTTTTATTACAGAAAAGGAGTCAGAATTTTCTGAGGTTTAGTTGGCAAAAGTGAAAGGTTCACCAACAAATGTGATATGTTCAAGGGGATTTTTGAAATCAACAGAATCCTCAACTATGAAAATAAATTTAGGAAAATGATTCCTTGGGTGACTTGTGGCAGGGAAATCGTTGAAAGAAGCAAACAGATTGTCTCTCTTTCATGATAGAAGTGAAAAATAAGTAATGCACAATTCAGCTTTATATTTCTTGGCACACAGATGCCTGTTCTAAAACAACCAGGATAGTTGGGACCTAATATTTAAAAACAACAACAACAAACTATAATCACAATACAAGCACATCTCCTTGAGTTTTTCTAGTGTCTATTCACTAATAGACAAACTGAAACTATCGGGTCAGAAAAAGCAAGATTTTTTTCTCAGAAATAAAAAAATATATAGCAACTTACTCCTGACTGAACATGAGAGAAGAAAGATAAGTCACATTTTATTTTTTATTTTTATTTTTTGATAAGTCACATTTTAAAACAAATGTTATAAGAGTACTCTTGCCTGGAAAATCCCATGGACAGAGGAGCCCGGTAGGCTACAGTCCATAGGGTCACAAAGAGTTGGGCATGACTGAGCGACTTGTCGATGTCAATGTCCATAAAAAGACGCCTGTTATATCCTTGCTCCTGTGAACCACAGAGTAAGAAGATTACCCAACTACAGGCTATGGAACAGGAGCAAAAGACTGTCCAGCTAAAACTAAAGCATCAAGGCACTTGCTAATGAAATTTACAAAGGGAAAATGCCAGTGACAGCCTTAAATGACTACAATAACCAGAGCTCTTCTTCAGATTATAAGGAAAGTTTTAGAGCCTTTTAAAGTTTGAAGTCTTTTCCAAAACATTTTTCTTTAATAATGTCTAATGAGTTAAATTATTCTTTATGTTCAATTTCCTTTAGTTGTTTACTTAAGCCATTGACACAATGAAATCAGCTAATAATTTACAGTGAAAAATGGAGCCAGTTTTCAAAGCATTTCATAACAACGTAATGGTCATTGTTGTTTTAGTCAAGGTATTTTTTCCATAAGAATTTTTGCCACAAGCAGTTTTGCCACACAACTGGCCATAAGACAGTTTTACCCTAAAAGATAAAAAGAATAAGAAAAATGAAAAGGAGATAATTAAACATGGATAATAACAAAATTCTTTAACAATTATATTGTGAAAAGTGAAAACACAGAAATTATTTGAATACATTTAAAATGTGTGTAGATTTATGGTTATGGTTGCATTTAGGTGTATCTTAGAGAAGCAATGGTACTTCCTTTCTAAAAGTTGATCATTGGGGATACAGGATCTAATGTCTGATATAAGTTCCTTATGATGAAAAAAAAACAGATTTCTTTGGAAGGGATACTGCTATTTCTTAGCAATACGTGTAAACACAGATAATTAGTAGTACATATCTAGACTATAATTTGGGCTTCCCTATTGGTTCAGCAGGTAAAGAACCCACCTGCAATACAGAGATGTAGAAAACGTAGGTTTAATCTCTAAGTTGGCAAGATCCCTGGAGGAGGGCATGGCAACCCACTCCAGTATTCTTGCCTGGGAAATACAAAGGACAGAGGAGCCTGACAAGGTAAATTCCAAGGGGTCACAAAGAGTTGGACATGACTGAAGCGACCGAGCACAGCACACAGCACAGATTACATTTAAATTTTCCATCACACGCCTAGTCCTTATATTTCACCAATTCCACTAAGCCAGATTCTGTGCCAAATACCAAATTTCTTCACCACTGAAAACCAAAAACTGTTTATCATTTTCAAAAAAACTTGTACTTAACAGGAATCAAGTCGCCATTCTTTGAGGAATAGGAGGAGCCTGATTCTTCTTTTGCCTCCATATTCTAACATTGCTAGAATGTAGTAAGTTTAGTAAAGATGGCCTTAGAGAAAAAGCTGCTGCTGTATCTAAATTAGCTAAAGAACCAATAACTAACACTCTTGAAGACTGTTCTGAATTATAGGCTATTTCATATTTTATGGTAAAATGGCCTTATAGCCAGTAGGTTGTGAGACAACTTGCTTTTGGCAAAGAAGTTTATGGTGAAAATAGGACACACAGCTGTTTTAGTCTGCCCAGTATTCTGCATCCCCTTCATTGGAAACAGCAGACATCCTGTCCTCATTCCTTTGGGAGAACTTCTTGACACTAGATAATTCTGGTAGGTTGCCACAGTTCCTTACACTCCTGACTACAACTGCCAAATAAGCTTGGAGTCATGACCCAAGCTGGACCAACTAGAATCTGCTGGGGTTTCAGATGTGGTTGCTGGCAGCAAAGAGTTCCCTCATGCCTCTGTGGACACTAGCTGAGGTAATGCTAACCATCACCATCATCCTCTTGTCCCCTCTCGAAGACAGCCATCTGTAGCAAGAGGGAGGAGCCAACAGAAACCAGAGTCAGTGAGAATCAGAGCGATGTCTGAGAGAGACAGGGTGAGGAAGAGACCAGGAGCACCATTTGAGTTGCTGAATGGAGCTCCACATTAGATAAATGTAACCCTGTCTCCTCAGATTTTTAAAAAGACAATGAATTCAGCTATTTTTATCATAGACACTATTTTAAGTCATATTTCCCCCATTTGCAGTGCTACATTACAAAAGCATAAAAACTCCTTTCTTAATTTTCAGTACTAAAGGTAAAAAAATCTATAAAAATACATATATTTACATGGCAGCCTAAATTTCCCTTTGAAACATTTTCCTTGGTTACTTTTATTTTGCACTGAATAATTTGCCTATCTCCATCTTCAAACTTTAAATAAGGTCAAAAAATACTCTTGGCAATTTTCCTTAAATACATCAATGTTCTGTCGCCTTTGATTAAGCCCTTAAGTCTATCTGAAATGACTTGGCAAGGTGATAGGTTGCTGTTATTTTTACCCAAGGATTAGCTCTAAGTACAGAAGTTAAAGTGACTTTTCCTTGTCAAAATAATTTGAGGTTTCATAGAAGACAGTGACTTCAAGGGGTAGCAAATTTTAAACTAAAGATTCAGTGTTGGAGGATGGATGAAAACAGGGAAGAGAGAGGCAGAAGGAAGGAAGAAAGGAACAGAAGGGAGGAGAATAAAGGAGGGAGGAGAGGAGAGGGGAGGATTTATATGATTAGATTCAGTTTCTCCTCTGACATTTGCTATCTCAAACAAAAGACACAATCCCAATTCATTTTCTCAAGTCAGAAATCAGAGCAGTATTTTGGAGTTCTCTTTTACCACCTCAGTGCCCTCACTAAATCAAGAACCAAGCTCTATAGCTCTAACTTCAAAACATCTTTCCAGTCCAGTAACTCATCCCTTTCATTGGTGCTGCCCTAATCCAGGTCACAAGGATCTCTTTCAGGGACTACTGCAAGGACCTTTTGGCTAGCCCTGCAGTCTCCTTTCCAATTCCTACTAGCATCACCATTCATTTCCTACTCTTAAACCAAGATGAGAATTTAAAATGCAAATCTGATCATGCATGCTTTAAATCCTCCAGTGGCTTATGCCTGGTATATGCCATCAAATCTGTTCTTTACCTTCCTCGAGGGATCAGGTTGGTGTCCGCTTATTTTAGAAAGTTTTTTAAAAGTCAAAGTACAGTTAGGTGCTTTTCTGATTTGCTAATCTTCTAAGTCACTTACAATTTATTACAACTGTCCACTTGTTCCTCAGGACATTATAAACTGCAAAGTAAGAGAAACTGTTTATTTTGCTTATCATTTCTAGTAGTTAGTACAATTTCTAGTGTGTACAACAGACACTCATATTTAAGTAAATGAACAAATAAATTTTTAGTACTCCTTTTATCATTTATTACCTATTGAAATGGACAGCATCCAAAGGAAAGTTAACATTAAGCTGAAGCTAAGTATTTTTGTGTTGTGCATTACTTGCTAATTTGACATTCCTACATATTACATCAAAAAGCCATTTCATCATTTATGCATTACTCAACAAGAGTGTACTAATTTAGTAAAATGGTCACTGTCTGAAATTAATCACTCTTAATTACCCAGTCAACTAGAGATAAGAGATTAAAAAATAATATTTTTAGAGATGGAGAAAGATAAAAAAAATAAATATATTTATAAAAACATATTTATTATAAAGCAGTATTTGTCAACTGTCTCTTCATACCCAAATGTAGATAAATGTTGATAATGTACATGTACAGAAAGCTGTGAATTCTTCAGAAGAAAGTTTAAGACTGCTTTAAGAAAGCTCTCACAATTAAAAGTGACTCTGAGGAATCCTAGTTCAAAGCTTGTGATTTCCCGATTTTCTTTAAATGACACTTGACAGTTTAAGGGGCTTCCCCAGTGGCTCAGTGGTTAAAAACTCCACCTGTAATACAGAAGATACTGGAGAGTGAGTTTGATCCCTGGTTAGGGAAAATTCCCTAGAGGAGGGCAAGGCAACCCACTGCACTATTCTTACCGGGAGAATCCCAGTGACACAGGAGCCTGGTGAACTACAGTCATAGAGTTGCAAAGCATCTGACACAATTGAAGTGACTGAACATGTACACACATGAACATTTTTAAAAGCTGGATTTCGAGAGCTAGTGATAGGATGCTGAAAACTAGCTGCTTTATTGACATCTGATCTACGTTTTCCTGGAAATATGATTGGTTAGGTTTCTTCATACATTTCTTTTTAGTAGTATTTAGTCAAGTGCTTTACTAGCCACTGTGTACAATTACAAGCTGCACTAAAAACACCTGTCTATCCTTCCTTAACAGTTCTCAAAGTGTGGGAAAATGTGTGACACAGAGATTAACCCCATCGGTTAATCTCCCAGCAGGATGTTCTGACACCCTGCAGCCGCACGTCTAAGATTTATCTCCCTAGAGCACCACTTGGATCACACCCATTCCTCTGCTGAGCAGTCTTCCATGTTCAGTGAGAAGGTGTCCTCTTCCCTTTTATAGTAAGCCTAAGATATTTAATACGTGTACATTAAAAAGAGAAATGCTGATGGAGTTCAAAAAGGAAAATATAACAAAGTGAATGAAAAGAGGGCCTGAAAAGGAAAATTCTCAGAAATCTTGGAAATTCTAAAACCCAGAGAAAGATATCTTAGCTATGTTTATACCAATAAAAAGAAAAAGAAATAATGTAAAGTAATTTGGAAAATGAAAAATCACTTAATAGTTTCTATATATCTTCTTGAGAAAGAGAAGGATAAGATAAAAAGTATAAAGAGGGAATTGAAATTCAAAACAGTGAAAAGAATGTTAGTGAATATAGGAGAATATTAAATGAATTTAAGTTTCCTTCTCTGGGAAAACTATCTCAGGTTACAGTAGTAATTTACAGGAAGGACAATTTTTATCTCAAAGGAATTGTCAGTAATACTGAGAGAAGAAAGTTTTTGGAAAACTAAAAAGGAGCCCACCCTGCCAAGGTAATGTGAAAGCAGAGGAATCACAGAAATAGCACCCAAGTAATCCTAAGGCGCAATGCAAAAAGAGAAAATGAAGAAAAATTGGCTGATCAGTATCTAGTTTTCAGTTGACACATTTAATGTAAATCAACCTTTATAGCAGATTAAAAAGCTCATATAATGTTAGTATTATAGATTTTACAACTCTAGATTAAGAGTTCCTTTACTCACTTTGGTAGTTAAGTCTTATACAGTGTGTTAGATTCTCAACTGTTTCTAAGAAACATTAACAGTTCTGAATGTGTATAAATAAAGCAGTCATGTTTGCAAAAGATTTATAGCCAGTGACAAAAGAAAAAATGAAAAGAAATTATCTTTGAGAAGGCTAAGGAGAAATAGAATAGCTCTATTCATCTATTCAAAAATTCCCCACGCAGAACAGGTTATTTCTCCTACTTGGAAAAAGATCAGAGAAGTGTTCAAAAGTAGAAGCAGAAGGGAGAGAGGGAGGGAGAGAAGGCGGTGGAGAGAGAGAGAGAGAGACAGACTACTTACTTTCAAAAAAGGGCTGCAGTGTCCTGAAATTTTGCCAATTGGATTTACTTTCCTGTCTTTAAGGAAAACAAAAAGAGGAGGTAAGAAGGCAGAGTTTCCACTTGGGTGTCACATTTAATGTTTGCATTTTTATAATAAAAGGATGAGATTTTAAATTGATGACTAATGAGTATATTTTGACATACTATTTTTCTGAGCACAAGTACATCCTCACTTTGTCTTGACTACAAGGAATGCATTAGACTACGCTTTGCTGTTGTCATTTAACCGCTAAGGCATGCCTGACTCTTCGGCAGCCCCATGGACTGTAGCCCGCCAGGCTCCTCTGATGAACATTTTTATGTTCCTTTTATGTTCCATGTTCTTTTACGTTTAATTTGGTTAATTTGTGGGTTAGAATTTTAAAAAGATCTGAAACAGGAATTTCATGACACCCCATGAACAGGAATTATAAACCAGCCAGAAGTTAAAAGAAAAACACCTGGAAGAGATATTAAGAAATGATTTCAGAATGACATGAGTCCCAAAGCCAAAGAAAGGTTTTCTCTGACTGGGAATGAGATTCTGTCACGGCTGCAAGTCCCAGCTGGAAGTACTGTACTCTGGGCAGTAAGTGTGAAACTCTGTGTAACTATCCTGAAAGATATTATCTGTTATATAGAAGCAGGCTATTCATACTTGAAGTCTAAATTCCCTCATGTATAAAGACTCTGGATCTTCCTAGGCAACTACATGGAAAAAATGATTTGGGAACAAACAAGTTCAGACAAACCATTGCAATTTTAATCAATATTACAAATATCACCTTTTAAGCCACCTGGACCACGTGATTAAACAGAAACAAACAAGCATGAGGCCCTAAAGTTTGATTCAGCCTTCTGATGAGATCAAACGAATTACTCAAAGTGTACTGCACCCAGAAGAATGCAGTGATTCATCATGCCTGCCACCAATTTGATGGTCTTTTAAATACTCTAACTACTTGTACAAAATAACTTCAGGAGACACAAATTATAGTCAGTAATAGTCCTTCAATAAGCTAGTTGTATATCTGAACTACAACTATAACATTTAGAGAAATCACACTTCTGTGGGAGGCCACATTATCTTTTCAAAACTAGCAGGATACAGAGAAGTCAGACCTGCTATAGGACCAAACAGAGATAACTCTCTTTTGACATCACCATCACAAGAAAAGAGTGAAATATCCAGACTTCAGAGTTTAACATAACAAAATACAATATTATTCTTTCATTTGTTTATATCATGGAATCTGAACTAGTTTCAAGATTGGATTGTGATCTAATTCAATCTAACTTATAGACTTTCCCACTAGTCCTCTTCATGAGCCCACTAATTTATCCTTATAAGAGTGCATCAGGACAGTG
>SJYC01099542.1:0-18523 GCA_006408675.1 Madoqua kirkii
ACTAGTACAGCCACTATGGAGAACAGTGTGGAGATTCCTTAAAAAACTGCAAATAGAACTGCCTTATGACCCAGTAATCCCACTGCTGGGCATATACACCAAGGAAACCAGAATTGAAAGAGACACATGTACCTCAGTGTTCATCGCAGCACTGTTTATAATAGCCAGGACACGGAGCACCCTAGATGTCCATCAGCAGATGAATGGATAAGAAAGCTGTGGTACATATACACAATGGAGTATTATTCAGCCATTAAAAAGAATACACTTGAATCAGTTATAATGAGGTGGATAAAACTGGAGCCTATTATACAGAGTGAAGTAAGCCAGAAAGAAAAACATCAATACAGTATACTAACGCATATATATGGAATTTAGAAAGATGGTAATGACAACCCTGTATGCAAGACAGCAAAAGAGACATAGATGTATAGAACAGTCTTTTGGACTCTGTGGGAGAGGGCAAGGGTGGGACGATTTGGGAGAATGACATTGAAACATGTATAATATCATATATGAAATGAATCGCCAGTCCAGGTTCGATGCAGGATACAGGATGCTTGGGCTGGTGCACTGGGATGACCCAGAGGGATGGTACGAGGAGGGAGGAGGGAAGGGGGTTCAGAATGGGGAACACATATATACCTGTGGCAGATTCGTATTGATGATGGCAAAACCAATACAATATTGTAAAGTAATTAACCTCTAATTAAATAAATTTACATTAAAATAATTAATTAAAACATATACTTTTTAAAAACATTCCTTAGCATTTGGAATAAGTAACTACTGATCAGCAGAAACCAGTTTGCTGATTCTAAGTAATTCTGAACAATTCTACTTGTTTACTTTTCAAGGATGCTCATGAGGTAGCATAGAAGGAACTCAGAAATCATGAACCTGGAAACCAAAAAGGCATCATCTTTCACTGGATACTCTAAAGAAATGTGTGTAAACTAATAGTATAAATGACTGAATTTGAAATTGTTTGAAGGCTAATGATAAAGTATGCTTAACAGAGATTGTACTGGGCTGGATGAAGCACAAGCTAGATTCAAGATTGCTGGGAGAAATATCAATAACCTCAGATATGCAGATGACACTACCCTTATGGAAGAAAGTGAAGAAGAACTAAGGAGCTTCTTGAAGAAACTGAAAGAGGAGAGTAAAAAAGTTGGCTTAAAGCTCAACATTCAGAAAACGAAGATCATGGCATCCAGTCCCATCACTTCATGGCAAATAGATGGGGAAACAGTGGAAAAAGTGGCTGACTTTATTTTTCTGGGCTCCCAAATCACTGCAGATGGTGATTGCAGCCATGAAATTAAAAGACAGATGCTTACTCCTTGGAAGGAAAGTTATGATCAACCTACTTCAGTTCAGTTCAGTTGCTCAGTCATGTCCGACTCTGCAAACCCATGAATTGGCATGCCAGACCTCCCTATCCATCACCATCTCCCAGAGTTTACCCAAACTCCTGTCCATCGAGTCGGTGATGCGATCCAGCCATCTCATCCTCTGTCATCCCCTTCTCCTCCTGCCCTCAATCCCTCCTAGCATCAGTCTTTTCCAATGAGTCAACTATTTGCATGAGGTGGCCAAAGTATTGGCATTTCAGCTTTAGCATCAGTCCTTCAAGAACACCCAGAACTGATCTCCTTTAGAATGGATTGGTTGGATCTCATTGCAGTCCAAGGCACTCTCAAGAGGCTTCTCCAACACCACACTTCAAAAGCATCAATTCTTCGGCATTCAGCTTTCTTCACAGTCCAACTCTCACATCCTTTCATGACCACTGGAAAAACCATAGCCTTGACTAGAGGGACCATTTTGGGCAAAGTAACATCTCTGCTTTTTAATATGCTGTCAAGTTTGGTCATAACTTTCCTTCCAAGGAGTGTCTTTTAATTTCAAGGCTGCAATCATCATCTACAATGATTTTGGAGCCCCACAAAATAAAGTCTGACACTGTTTCCACTGTTTCCCCATCTATTTCCCATGAAGTGATGGGACCAGATGCCATGATCTTCGTTTTCTCAATGTTGAGCTTTAAGTCAACTTTTTCACTCTCCTCTTTCACTTTTATCCAGAGGCTCTTTAGTTCCTCTTTACTTTCTGCCATAAGGGTGGTGTCATCTGCATATCTGAGGTTATTGATATTTCTCCTGGCAATCTTGATTCTAGTCTGTGCTTCTTCCAGCCTAGCATTTCTCATGATGTACTCTGCATATAAGTTAAATAAGCATGGTGAGAATATACAGTCTTGATGTACTCCTTTTCCTATTTGAACCAGTCTGTTGTTCCATGTCCAGTTCTAAATGTTGCTTCCTGACCTAGACAGCATGTTAAAAAGGAGATACATTACTTTGTCAACAAAGGTCCGTCTAGTCGAGGCTATGGTTTTTCCCGTAGTCATGTATAGATGTGAAAGTTGGACTATAAAGAAAGCTGAGTGCCAAAGAATTGGTGCTTTTGGACTGTGGTGTTGGAAAAAAACTCTTGAGAGTCCCTTGGACTGCAAAGAGATCCAACCAGTCCATCCTAAAGGGGATCAGTCCTGGGTGCTCATTGGAAGGACTGACATTGAAGCTGAAACTCCAATATTTTGGCCCCCTGATGCGAAGAGCTAACTCATTTGAAAAGATACTATGTTGGAAAAGATTGGAGGCAGGAAGAGAAGGGGATAACAGAGGATGAGAAGGTTAGATGGCATCATCGACTCAATCGACATGAGTTTGAATAAACTCCCAGAGTTGATGACGGACAGGGTGGCCTGGCGTGCTGAGGTTCGTGGGGTCACAAAGAGTCAGACACGACTGAGCGACTGAACTGAACTGAACAGAGATTAAATAGAATCCTGAGAAAATCATTTAAGTATATCAAAGGGTTTGACCTTAGTACCACCCACTCTGTACTATATTTTTATCAATGATTTTGATAAGTATATTCATGGAGTACCAATTACATATATAACATCAAATAATACAAAAAAACCCACAATTTGTTCAATAATTATGATTCTGAAAAGAACTCAACCCATTGGAACATTTCGATCAATCTATAAAAGCTTAGCAGGGGTAAAGGTACAGGGTCACTATTTGCTCAAAGAAACTAACTTAAAAATGTGTAACTTAGGAGATATAATGAGAATATGCATTCAAATATAATTATTTAAAATAATATCAAATTTTTAAAAGAAATTATGTGGCTGAGAGAAACCTAATGTGATTCTAGGCCACATTAAAAACATAATAGGTAGAAGAAGTGGTGATAGTTTCAATCTTTTTATTGACCAAATTATATCTGGTTTATTTAATTACTAATATTTATTAGTCTTAGCACTACCACTTCAAGGGATATACATCATCACATTTTCAGTAGCAAAACGTAGATGATTTGAAGGGTCATATGCTATATTAGGGTCTTCCCTTGTTGCTCAGCAGTAAAGAATCTGCCAACAATGTAGGAGACCCAGGTTTGATCCCTGGGTCAGGAAGATTCCCGAGAGGGGGATCTTGCCCGTACTCTTGCCTAGAGAGTCCCACAGACAGAGGAGCCTGCCAGGCTGCGAGTGTTGCACAGAGTCAGACACAACTGAAGTGATGAAGCAGCAGCAGCATGCTGTATCAGAAACATTTGAAAGAACTGAATTCTTCGGTTCAGGGCATGTAACTAGGATGAGTGGTTAAGAAGTTGTAGAGAAATGCATTTTTTTCCTCTATGCAAGACAGAACTATTTACCAATAAGAGTTATTAGAGTAATGGTATAAGTTTCTCATGACCACAGAAAACCTCACTTCAATGTAAGGATTTATGAGTAGGAGAATGGAAAAACAATGTATGATATGGTCATCGATATTTATGATATATGCAATGTTTACTGAATTCTGCTCAATAATTAAAAGGAAATGATCTATTGGTACAGGCAGCAACATGAATCTCAAAAGCATCCTGAAATAAGACAGATATAAAATAGGACATACCATGTGATTCCATTCCTATTAACTCCCAGATTGGCAACAGTGTTCTGTGGTAACAGAATCAGAGTAACTGTTGTTTCTTGTGTAGCTGATGAGGGTGAGCAGAATAGTAATTATCCGTGATGGAAATGGGCACAGGAAATACCTGGGCTGATAGGAACAAGTTTATGTCTTGATAGGAGTGTGTGTCGCATGAGTGTATGCACTGATCAAAATTAAGTAGACTATACTTTTAAGATCTGTAAATTTCATAATGTGTACATTATTTCTTTGTTTTTGAAACTATGAACAAAACCCTCTCTTTGTCATATTTCCCCCTCCAGCTACCATCTCTTTCTCTGAACCCCTTTAGATGAAAATTGAAAGAGTTCTCTATTCTTTCGGTCCTCAATTATTCCTCTCCTGTTATCTCATGAACATTCTCCAATCACATGAACACCTCCATCGCTCCACTGAAACTTTCCCAGGTCACCCACAGCCTCCAGCTGAAAAAATCCAAGAGCCAGTTCTCATTCCTCCCTTCACTTGACCCATCAGCTTGCATGTGACATAGCAGAGTACTTATCTTTACTTCCAGGACATTTGTTTCTTACTTTGGTTTTCCTTCCACTTCACTGATCACTTCTTCCTTGTATCCTTTCCTAGATATTCCTTCTCTCCCTGATGTCTAGGTGTCGGGAGGCTCTAGGGTTCAAATCTTAGACTTTCCTCTAACTACGTTCGTGCTCTAAATGGAAACATTAAATCCTATGACCTCAAAAGTCAATTTTATAGGCCAACAATTCCCTAATGTATACTTTTAGCTCTCAGCTTTCTCAAGAACATTCACCTCAATTACCTAACTTCTTATGCAATATTTCTCCATAGAATTGGTTTCTCAACCTTAAAATGTAAAAACCAGAATTCTTGTTTCTCTATACTCCACCAAGACCTGCTCCCTTTCAGTTTCCCCCATCCTACTGATGTCCCGACTATTCACAGATTGCTCCACTATATATCACTAAGATTCTTACGAGGATTTATATTATAGAAAAATGTTAGTCACACAATCATGTCCGACTCTTTGTGACCATATGGACTGCAGCCCACCAGGTTCTGTACATGGGATTCTCCAGGCAAGAATACTAGAGTGGGTTGCCATTCCCTTCTCCAGTGGATCTTCCCCACCCAGGGGGGGAACCCAGGTCTTCTTCACTGTGTGTAGATTCTTTACCATTTGAGCATACTATGTATTACAGAATATTTACCTTATATCCTTGAGGATTGTCATCTTTGACTTAATAGATTACTTTGAGGAGCACATGTGAAATTATAAAGAAAAAAGAGAAAATATACCAAGACAATAAATTTCACTATCAAAACAAGCTATCAATGTGGAAAATACCTCACCATAGTTTTCTTCTACATTGCTACATAACTTTAACTTTATAAAACCCAAGAAGATCTGCAGTTAGAAATAGATAACTGAATTGAAGAGAAGAGGAGGACAAGGGGCTATTTCATTCTGATGGGGATTCTATTACTTCATCATCACTGAATATTACATACATGTATTTATTCTCAAATACTATTTATAGTAAGACAACATACAAAATAGTAATTAGCACTAATCATACAGAAATTAAAAGAAATAATATCTTTAATATGAATGGGAAAGGGACCATTTAAAAAGTACTGTTTAGAGTCAGATATTTTTAACATTCTGTATCTCTTGTTCTATGGTTAAAGATAGAATGAAGGTGTTCTGGACCAGCTTAAGTTGCAGCTACAGGTCCAAGTGGAGAAAACCAAGAACACAGTTTGATAGTGGATATATAGCTTTGGAGTATAGAAGAATAAACAGAAATATAAATTTGAGAATGCCTTAGGCTAGGTTCCCGGGGGGGGGGGGGAAGGCCTGAAAAAAAGCATATGTCCTTTCACTTTACTGAGAAATAAAATCCTAGAGAAATGGTTTTATTTGAATAATAAAACCAAAGGAGCTTATCTCACTGAGCAAGATAGAGATGCAAGAATGATACAGAAAAAGACAGTATAGCTTTAACATTTATGAAACACTGAAAAAGGGAGGAACTGGAGTGGAAGTAAGGAAGAGTTTGCAAGAAGGATGATGGCTGAGATGTAAAATCAGATGGGAGAATGCTTTGAGTTAAAATTTTAAAAGAGTGCATTGAGCTGGCAAGCTGGAGTTTATCTTGGTTTTTTCTTCTGCTCTGATTCTTCTGACCTCGAGATGAACTCATCTATCCCGAGTGTCACTTCAGCCCATCAAAAATGGAATAAAAAATGAAACGAAGTAAAACAAAGCAAATGAAAAGATGTCCTAGGTAATGTCAGATCTAATTCTTGGGGTAGCTTTTATGAGTACTTCAATTTCTCCAAGTTTTAGCTGCCTGGCCTAGCACTCAATCTTTTCTTTTATTTGCCCCCACCAAACAGTGGTAGCATGGCCAGAGGGAACAGGATGGAGGACAACTTTTAGCTAGCCTGAATATAGCAATGAACAAAGTATAGTCTTTGATTATACGAACTTTACATGCTAGCTGCAAATATAGAAACTAAGCAAATGATGCAAAGTATGATAAGTGATACAAGTAACAAGTTTGGTATGACATGGGAGTTAACAATCTCTAACAGAAACATCCAACAAAAAGAAGCATTTCCTCAGACCTAATATATAGAAGCCTTATGATGATGACTGCATACTTGATTACATACGTACATTCCTGAGACTCTTGTAAAAATTCTGTCTCATATTCCTTTTAAAGGGCTTTCCAGGTGGCTCAGTGGTAAAGAATCCACCTGCCAATGCAGGAACTGCAGGTTTGATCCCTGGGTCAGGAAGATCCCCTAGAGGAGGAAACAGCAACCCACTCGAGTTATTTTTGCCTGGGAAATCCCATGGACAGTAGAGTCTGGCAGGCTACAGTCTATGAGGCTGCAAAGTGTCGGACAGAAGTGAGTGACAGAGCGTGAACACGTAGAGTACAGACTGGAAGCTCATAACCTCTTTCCAAATAAACTAGCACTTAATCTGAGATCTAAAAGAACTATAAGAATTATCCAGATAAATGTGATGGGGATAAATCTTTCAGGGTGAAGGTATGGATGAAGGTATTATGAAGATTATTGATGAGCGAAAGCTGTTTGATTGAGAAACCAAAAGAAGTTGGTGTGATTGGAGTATGGAGAGCAAGAAGGAAAGGGAGAAAAAGTGAAACAATGTTATTTATGTGTTGAGTCCATATCCATGTCAGGCCCTGGACAGCATAAGGAGTTAAGATTTTATTCTAAGGCAAAAGGAAGCTAATGATGGCTTGTAGATAGGATATACTAGATGACATTCCTATTTATAAAAGCACTCAGGCTACCATTTGGAGAATATATTGAAGGACACAAGCATGGACTCAGGAAGACTAATCGAGAAGTTACTGCAATAGTCAGGGTAGAAGCTGATGGTACTTGAATTACTGTGGCAGCAGTAGACATAAATATGCATGAACAGATTAGAGATATTTAAGAAATAGATTTAATGGTGATTAAGGACTAGTTATGGGCATCCCTGGTGGCTCAGACAGTAAAGAATCTGTCTCCAATGCAGAAGACCAAGGTTTGATTCCTGGGTTGAGAATATCCTCTGGAGAAGGAAATGGAAACCCACTCCAGTGTTCTTGCCTGTAGAATTCCATGGACAGAGGAGCCTGGTGGGCTACAGTCCATGGAGTGACAAAGAACTGGACGTGACTGAGCGTATACATGAAATTAAGCTTCAAAATAATAATGATTCCCAGCTTCTAGCAATTAGATGTTTGAGAACATCATTTGTCAAGATAGGAACATTGAAAAAGAAATGTTATAGTTGTTGGAAGGTTGAAGGGAGTGTTTTGGATCCTAGGCTTTGAGTTGCAATAAGAGGTCCAAATGAAGAAACCACACAGACACTTGAATATTGGATATATGGCTTTGTAACACAGAGGAGTAAGATAGAAATACAAATGTGGGAGTATCTTAGGCTAGGGTCCCTAGAAAATAAGCCTGAAACAAAAGCATATGGTCCTTACATTTTACTGGGGAATAAAAAGCAAGAGAAGTAGGAGTAAACAGGAAAGGGAGATGACACGGAAAGAAAAAGTAAATGTTAGGGAGACATTATGAAGCTGTTGATTCTGCAGATTTCTCTAGAGAGGCCATAAGAACTATTGCACTCAGAACAGACCAGCCAGGAGAAAATATTTATCTGCTGGCTCTCTATGGTCCTTGGCTTCCATAAGTCAACGTCCTCTTATCAAGGCAGCATATTACTCCTCTGCACTTTGGAGTACAACATCTGTGTTCTCAGTGAAGATGGTAGGAAAGCCAGAGGCCCTGCAGGTCAAACCAGTGAACAGGCCTGGAGATCTGCCTTTGCCAGGTGGCATTCAGTGCAAAATCTCCACAATCGTTAGCAAGGTCTTAACCTAGTTCCAGGAGTCCAGGTACAGTACAAATCCATCTGGGGTGGTGCAGAAACTGGGTCTGCTATGGACAGTCTGGTGACTGGATGGACAGCACAGATTTGAGAGCAGTGAACCCACAGAAGAAACAGACATGAAGAAGAGAGGACCCTGAACCGAAGAGAATGAGACCACAAAAAATACATTGGAGAGTGAAATGATGAGGGAAAAAAATATGAATATGATATATTGGTGCCTTCAGATTCAAATGGTACCTGCTGCTGCTGCTGCTGCTGCTAAGTCACTTCAGTCGTGTCTGACTCTGTGCGACCCCATAGACGGCAGCCTAACAGGCTCCTCTGTCCCTGGGAGTCTCCAGGCAAGAACACTGGAGTGGGTTTCCATTTCCTTCTCCAATAGATGACACGGAAAGAAAAAGTAAATGTTAGGGAGACATTATGAAGCTGTTGATTGCTGCAGATTTCTCTAGAGAGGCCATAAGAACTATTGCACTCAGAACAGACCAGCCAGGAGAAAATATTTATCTGCTGGCTCTCTATGGTCCTTGGCTTCCATAAGTCAACGTCCTCTTATCAAGGCAGCATATTACTCCTCTGCACTTTGGAGTACAACATCTGTGTTCTCAGTGAAGATGGTAGGAAAGCCAGAGGCCCTGCAGGTCAAACCAGTGAACAGGCCTGGAGATCTGCCTTTGCCAGGTGGCATTCAGTGCAAAATCTCCACAATCGTTAGCAAGGTCTTAACCTAGTTCCAGGAGTCCAGGTACAGTACAAATCCATCTGGGGTGGTGCAGAAACTGGGTCTGCTATGGACAGTCTGGTGACTGGATGGACAGCACAGATTTGAGAGCAGTGAACCCACAGAAGAAACAGACATGAAGAAGAGAGGACCCTGAACCGAAGAGAATGAGACCACAAAAAATACATTGGAGAGTGAAATGATGAGGGAAAAAAATATGAATATGATATATTGGTGCCTTCAGATTCAAATGGTACCTGCTGCTGCTGCTGCTGCTGCTAAGTCACTTCAGTCGTGTCTGACTCTGTGCGACCCCATAGACGGCAGCCTAACAGGCTCCTCTGTCCCTGGGAGTCTCCAGGCAAGAACACTGGAGTGGGTTTCCATTTCCTTCTCCAATGCATGAAAGTGAAAAGTGAAAGTGAAGTCACTCATTCATGTCCAGCTCTTAGCGACCCCATGGACTGCAGCCTACCAGGCTCCTCCATCCATGGGATTCTCCAGGCAAGAGTACTGGAGTGGGGTGCCATCACCTTCTCTGAATGGTACCTTAGAGATAAGTATGTTTAAGGGGAAAAAAGATTTGAATAAGGCAAAAAGAAACTAATGCACAAATAGTACAAAAAAAGACCAGTTTAGTGCCAGCTAGTATGTACAAAATATAACAGAAACTAAATCCGATTGCATATGTATGGAAATCAGGTGACAGAAGCACTAGATGTTTTCAAGCATTAGGAAGAAAGTTAACTGGTCTTAAAGGTTTCATCAAGGAAAACCGTAGAGTGAAGTAAAGTTGCCTAGCAACCAAACCTCCCTGTATTTTATTTTCACAAAAATTGAAAGAGGTCACAAAAGCAAGCTGTATATGAGATCACTCAGACTACTCCAAGGAGAACGAAGTGGGAACACGGACAACATCAACGAACACCAGGGTTTGTGTGATTCCTAAATTTGTGTGTTGTGCTACCAGTCTATTAAGCCACTTCCAGTACAGTGGTTTTAAAATTTATTTTCACAGCACCTGACTGATAAAACAGATTAAATTGAGACTGCTCTGGTTGAGAAGGGGTGGGTACCCAGGGAGCTTCAGATGATGCTATCTTTTTTTAGTTGCTTGTTTAGTCACTCAATCATGTCCAGCTCTTTGTGACTCCATGGACTGTAGCCTACCAGGCTCCTCTGTCCATCAGATTCTTCAAGAAAAATTTTGGAATGAGAAGCCATTCCCTTATTCAGGGGATCTTCAAACCCAGGTCTCCTGCATTGTAGGTGGATTCTTCCCCATCTGATCCACCAGGAACTAGGTGCTTTGTTAAGTTAAAATGACATTGGGATATTTTAAATTTTCTTTTCTGGGCGCTTATGTGTAGTTTTCTTTGACGATAATCACATAATCTTTTGTAGAAAAAAAGAAAATGAATAAGGTATCAAAGGAAAATACTTAACAAAATAGGTACCCCTTAAGTCTTAAAGCATCTGCTTGGTAGAAAACATTCCTTTAGGGACTTCCTTGGTGGTCCAGTAAGACTTTGTGCTTCCAAGGCAGGAGGCCCAGGTTCTATCCCTGCTCAGAGAACTAGATCCCACATGCTGCAACTAAGATCCAGCACATTTCCTATTTTTTTAATTCAAGTTTCCAAACTCTGTGTCGTCTATCCAGAACAAAGCACAGAACAGGGAGAGGGTGCATGTGCTCAGCTGTGTCTGACTCTTTGTTGCTTCGGTCATGTCCAGCTCTTTGCAACCCCATGGACTGTGGCCCGCCAGGCTCCTTTATCCATGAGATTCTCCAGGCAAGAATATTGGAGTGGGTTGTCACACCATCCTCCAGGGGATCTTTCCAACCAAGGGATCGAACCCCTGTCTTGTATGTCTCCTTCATTGGCAGGTAGGTTCTTTAGCACTAACACCAGTGGGCCTCCCAGGGAAGGGAGTGGTAAAGAAGGGGTGGGAGTGAGGGGGTGTGTACTAAATCAGTGTGGCTAATTCTTGGGAAGAAGTTTTAAAAAGTATTAAATATAAGACATGTTCAAATTCCAAATTGGATTTAATTTCCCAAGAACCTGCTAACCTGATTTGCTAACAAATATAGATGACTATGATATACACTGATAACACAACCAAAATAAAATTCAGGAACACTGCTATCTTTCAATGCTTAGTGCTCCAGTTGAAAGTAAATGGATGATACATTCCAGCAATATAAACGCTGAAACCCACTTTCACTAGAAAATTTGCTGAAGGACCAGTCCTCACAAAACACCACAGTGCTAAGCAACTACCAAGAATACTAACAGGTATCCTACTGAGCTAAATCAATTCAACAAGAGGTAACTTTTCAGAAATGCAATTCACTCCAAAGGAGATCCTTCTGGGAGAAGGGTATGACATTGTAGATGCCACTGTGTTCTTCAACACCTAACAAACCAAAAGCCCTCTTCTTTAAAAACAAGCTTCAAATTCGTATCTGATGGGCGTACCTGAAGTTTAACCAAATATATTCTGACCCTCTGTCAAAGGTGACTTTTGAATAAATAAAAGCCTAACTAATATGAATCTTCTATCTAATCAATGGGAACTCACTTTTAAAGGTCTTTTTAATCCTCCATTTGGTGAAGGTGGCAGGTTTTCAGAGGTTTCATGCCCTGTGATAGAAATTGTTCAGTTTTATGTCCCCAGCAAAGGTAGGGCTCCTTGTCATCAAGGGCCTGTTAATAACAAACCAACTGAATGACAGGTAAGTGAAACAAAGCAGAGGGGAAGGCCAGTAAACCTGCATGACATCACATTGAGGAAGAAACAAAAGTGACTGATGTATCAGAGGCTCCCAGATAAATTTGCACATACCTTGCTTTCTGGAATAAAACAGAGTATTTGGTAAATCAAACATAAGATGCGGGAGAAGTTTACAGTTAATAGAATATGTTCACTGTTGTGTGTCCATTGTACTTTGTGTCCATATCCACTCCCTCTGCTGTCTTGAGAGCTGTGAGAACTAACTTTTTTTTTAATTCAGTAAAAGAAAAATAAGTGAATTTTCTAGAGGTAAATTCGGTTGTCTGTTTTGATCTCAGAACCTTGTAAAACAGAAGTTTGGTTGTGAAGGAACTTTAGATAACAGGCAATCCAAACCCTGCCCCTTTCCATTTTCCAGATGAGAAAAATAAGATGGAAAGAAACTCTAGTACTTGACCAGCATCAGGCACCTAACCGGTAGTGGCATCTACAGATAATGCCCACTTCATTTTTCTTAGGTAATAGATGTTTGTCAAAAATATAAATAAGGCATGAGAAGTAAACAAGTGATTTCTGATAACATACTTCTTATGTCAGTGCAACCCTTACAACCTTCTAAATGCTTGGACACCTTTAACAGTCCCTCCCAGCCACGGCAGAAACGCCCCCTCAGGACCCTTATAACAAAGGGCCCGGCTCTTCTCCTCAGGTACCCCCAGGACTCTGTCGGGCTCCCACGGGCACACTACCCCCTGGCCCTGCCAATCTTCAGCCCTTTGTTTCCTCAGCCCCAGGGCTTCACATTTATTGCCTTGTTCTCACATCAGGGATTCACACTTGATGTTCCCTCTGCTAAGGGTCTCGTCACAACCCTTTAAATACAAGAGTTTTACTTTTCAGTAAAGTAGATTCTGATGTACTCAGAATTTAAAATTCAGATTCAGAACAAATGTGAATCTCCTCAGAGAAGCCTTCCTTGATCTCTCTATAATATGCCCTCTCCAGCCCTTTCCTCTCCTGTATTTCACATTTAATACTTACTACCCTCTGAAATGAAACTACCTCCCTGGGTAGTGTCTGTCTCCTCCACTTGAATGCAGTTCCATAAGGCCATGGACATTTTCCATTTTTTGTTTTTCTCTCCCAGATTTATTCCTAGCCTATCAGTTCAGTTCAGTCCCTCAGTCGTGTCCAACTCTTTGTGACCCCATGAATCGCAGCACGCCAGGCCTCCCTGTCCATCACCAACTCCTGGGTTTCACTCAGACTCACATCCATCGAGTTGGTGATGCCATCCAGCCATCTCATCCTCGGTTGTCCCCTTTTCCTCCTGCCCACAATCCCCCCCAGCCTCAGAGTCTTTTCCAATCAGTCAACTCTTGTCATGAGGTGGCCAAAGTACTGGAGTTTCAGCTTTAGCATCATTCCTAGCCTATAATACATAGTAAATATGTGTCTAATCTATAATCAAATGAATAAATGGATGGGCACTTCATCCTACCTACTTAAAACGCTAATCCTACTTGTTTACTTCTGATTGGGCTCAGGTTTTCTTCTCTGTCTGAACCTCTCTGTATTCATATGAAGTCAGGATAGCATTGTGGCTGAAAGCATACACTCTGGGGTCATTGTAAAATTGAGTTTTTCTTGGGTTAAATTTCATATCCACCACTTGATAGCTGTGAGATACACTTCATTTTTCTTACTCAGTTTTCTCATTGCATAGTCCTATCCACCTCATGAGATTTTTGTGAGGATTAAATGGGAAAATACATTCAATTTATTTGGATTCTGGCACAGTGGCATTATTTCTTTTATTATTGTTGTTACTGAATATTTCACAAAGGCTCTCTGCTTCCTGTCCCTAACTGTGACTCCTCTTGACTCCTCTGATTATTCCCTGTCTATGATCAATGCAGCTCTCTTGTCCTCCCAGGCTCCTAAAGTTCCAGCATCTTCCCATTACCCCAGCCACCCACCTTAAATCTAGCACAAGAGGTTAAATCCTGCCTTATTAAACCTTGAAACTAATCCTTTGAAAAGGATATCTCCATTACACCCATATTCACATCAGAAAATTGAGGAATGGGAGAACTTAAGTCAATCTCCAACTATTACACAGCTAGTAAAATTTTGACCTGTGATTCAAATCCAGATCTTACAATTTAATCTTAACTGCACTTTTCCTTTGAAGTCAAATTCCTTTACAATATGATCCTGTGCTTTTAATATCAGCAACACTGAACACACCACCCCCAATGCTTTTGTTATGCTCATCCAGTAAGCCTGCAAAGATTTTCAGAGAATAACGATCCACATAAAATAGTATGTGGAAAAGGAAAGTAGGGTTTTTCCAAAAATTTGCATATATAAAATAGAAATAACTTTGCATAAGGAACAAAGTTTTAAAAGGCCAGGTCTAATAAATGTATAGTGAAGTGAAGTGAAGTCGCTCAGTCGTGTCCGACTCTGCAACCCCACGGACCGTAGCTTACCAGGCTCCTTGGTCCATGGGATTTTCCAGGCAAGAGTACTAGAGTGGGTTGCCATTATAGAATTAATTAAATCTGTCAAAACATAGCTGTTTGACACCAAAGATAAACTTAAGAAATTGATCCATTTTTTCAGTTTATTTTTGGCTCATACAATAAATAGAAAAAGAAGCAAATACATAATTTGAGCTTTTTTTTAAAAAAAATCTTTAAACTTACATTTTCGCAAAGATTTTTCTTTTATGCAAATAAGTTAAAACTTCTTACAATTATTAATAATAGTATCATTATATAAAAATGAGATGCAGTAGTTAAACTCTGCAACTTAGTTCCTACATTCTAAGCACCTTTTTGTATTATGACATTTGCTAAGATTTTTGGAGAAAGAACTTTTTTGCAAAGGATCTAATCAGAAGGAAAGCTGAATCTTATGCTTTCTATGCAAATTTAGGGAGATGGAATTCATTTTGTATTGTAAGAATTTCTCAAATTCTATTAAACTATGTCCCAGAATAATTGCCTACAGGTAAATTACTGCATGCCTGGCCTGTTTTTCCAGTGGTTCTCATTATCAAACTGCAAATGTATTTCCATGGAAAGTATGTGTTCCTCGAGGAGAATAAAAATTGTATCCAAAAAGGCATGAAAAAGAATTACAATTATTATTAATAAAATACTAAAAACACTGAAATGACAAATACCAGAAATGATATATTAGATATGTTACGAGATTTAATAACATGTGAACACTACATTTTGTAACCCTTATCTCATTAAACTCTGCATTGTAGCTTCTCTCAGTTTTGGAAGCAGAGTGATAAGAAAAATTGATTAGACCAAGTCAACCATACCTGCTGTTTCCTTTTTTCTTTACTGCTCTATAGAAATCATGTAAAATGTAGGATAATCCTTTACTATTTTCTTTGCAATAGTTCTCATATTTTAACACAGAACAAATGACAGTTAGCTTGTATCATCAGTAATCTGTTGCTACAATAATGCTACATAACAAAACACCCCCCGAAGCTATGGTTTTATGGGGTTAAAATAATAGCAATTTAAGTAGCTCATAGATCTCAGGTCAGCATTTGAGGCTGGGGTAGGCTGGGAAGTTCTTCTAGTCTAGGCTGGGCTCACTCCTGCATCTCAGATCAACAGTAGGTCAGGTGGGATAGGATGATCTTGGTTGTGGCAACTGTGCTGTTCTTTGAACTTTCTGCTCTGCAGGCTAGCCTAGAGATATTCTCAGCATGTAACTCCAGCTATGTTTTTGTGGGGATTTCAGAGATGCAAGCACAAGAAAAGCTAGATAACCAAGAGGAAACCACTTAAAAACAATGGCTTAAAATAACACTTGTTTGTCATTGTTTGTTAAGTTTACCAGTCTGCTGGGTAGTTCTGCTAAAATGTGTTTGACAGGGGAGTTTAGTCAGATGTAGACTAGGTAATATAGCTTTAACTAGGAGATCTCAGCAATGTGTTCTCCGCATCTCATCTTCTAGAAAGCTGACCCAGACATGATCTCACAGTGATTCCAGAGGGAAGCATAAAAGCAAAAACATGGAGCATTTTTTCCAGGTTATGCTTTCACCACGTTTCCCTGGTGGTCCAGTGGTTGAAGCCCTGAGCTCCTACCGCAGGGGATGCAGGCTCGCTATGTGGTCAGGGAACTAAGGTTCTGCGTACTGCATGGCATGGCCAAAAAATAATTTGCTTCCCTTGGCTCAGACAGTAAAGAATCGGACTGCAACGCAGGAGATTCAGGTTCAGTCCCTGAGTCTGGAAGACCCCCTGGAGAAGGAGATGGAAACCCACTCCAGTGGGTTTTCTCTTCCCTGGAAGTCCATGGGAGAGGAGCCTGGTGGCTACAGTCCATGGAGTTACAAAGAGGCGGACATGACTGAGCGAACTTCACTTCATTTTCTAGCATCGCACTGGCCAAATTAAAGGTATATTGAGCCCAGAATCAAGGTGTGTGGCAGAAACTGCAAACAGAAGAGCAAATTAAAAGCAGAAGAAAAGAAATAAAATGAGAACAGAAAAAAATGAAATTCAAAACAAAAATGGTAAAAATATGTCTCTCTTGAATATAGTAGCAGAATTTTCAATATTAACAAATTGAATACAGAAATATATAAAGAGTATATATACCTCATAACTTGAGATTTATCCGAAAAATACAAATTTGGTTCAAAAATCAAAAAAAATCAAGCAATATGCCTCACTATACCAACAGACTTTCAAAGAAAACCATATAATGATCTCAACAGATGAAGATAAAGTATTTGACAAAATCCAATATTTTTTATTTAAAAAGGAGAAAGGATAAGCAAACTAGACATTAAATGCTACTTCCTCAACATAATTATCAAAAAATTGCATCTATGCAAACCTATAGCTAATCTTATGAAAGAATGACAAGACCAGTATTTTTCTTACCTCTTCTATTCAGCATGCTAGAGGTTCTGCCCAATGTAACAAGAGAAGAAAAAGAAATAAAAAGCATACAGACAGGAACGAAGAAATAAAAGCATGTTGTTGAGTGATGTGACTGTGTGCATAGAAAATCTTGAAAAACACTCCAAAAAGTTATTAGATTTAAAAAGTGAGTCTAGCATGGTTGCAGGTTTTAAGATCAACTGCGCTTTAGCATACCAGCAAAAAATACTTGGAACTTTAATAAGCATAGTTATGTTAGCACCAAAAACATCAATGCCTTAAAAAATACAATTCTAAAAAGTATATACTAGACATTAGAAAAATCAAACACAGTAACTAAATGGAGATCTGTACTGTTTTCATGAGTAGAAGACTCAATATTGTCAACTCTTACAAAATTACACTTTACATTTAATGCAATTATAATAAAAATTCTGCATAATTTTATAGAAAATGACAAGTTAATTCTAATGCTTATATGGAAAGCAAAGGAACTTGAAAGAGCAAAGGAATTTGAATAACCAAAGGATTTCTGAAAAAAATATAAGGTTAAAGGATTCACTGCCCTGATTTCAACATTTACTATAAAACTACAGAAATCAAAGGAAAATGGAATTTGTAAGAACAGACAGGCAGATCAGTTAAAGAGAGCAGATGGCCCAGAAACAGATCCACATATATGAACAATTAATTTTTGACAAAAATGTCAAGGTTATTCCATGGAGAAGGATACTAACTGATTTCAACAAATGGTCTCTCTCTCTATTTTTTTTTTTTTTTCAAAAAAAGAAACATGTTGTATTTTAAGCTGTATCATTAACAATGCTAAATTCAGACTCTAAAACTAAGACTCTTTTAAAAGAAAGCATAGGAGAAAATCTTTGTGGCTTTGAATTAAGCAAAGATTTCTTAGCTACAACACCAAAGCACGAGTCACAAAAGAAATTTTAAAACTGTTTTCACCAAAATTTAAAATGTCCATTCTTTCAGACATTTTCTGGAAAATGATAAGATAAACCATAGACTAAGATAAAGTGTTTGCAGAAAATATATCTGATAGAGGACTAGAATCCAGGTTAAATGAAGAACTCTTAAACCTCAGTAACACTAAGGTAAACAACCCTTTCCTTATAAAAAGTATAGCCAAAACTCTGATCAGATCTGTCACCAAAAAAGAGATACAATGATGACAATTACACATGCTGATACTTGACACCACTAGTCATTTGAGGAATGACAAATAAAATCACAACTAGATACACACACCTACTAGAATGACAAAAAAATTTTAATGACATTAAATCTTGCTAAAGGAGAGGAACTAGATCACTCTTACATTGCTGATGGAAACACAAGATGGCACAGGTATTTTTAAAACAGTTTGAGAGATTTTTATAAAGTTAAGCATTCACTTGATACAATCCCACATTCCCTCTCCTAGATATTCTGCAAGAGAAATAAAAATGAAATCACAAAAAACTTATATATTAATACTTATAAATTTTATTCAGAATTGCCATAAACTGGAAACAGTCTATATGTTCATCAACTAGTAAATAGATAAACGTTTTGTGATACATCTTTATAATGTAGTACTACTCAGTAAGAAAAACGAATAAGCCACAGATACATGCAATAACACGGATAAATCTTTAATATGTTATGTTAAATGAAAGCAACCAGA
>SJYC01099543.1:28-30841 GCA_006408675.1 Madoqua kirkii
ATGTAGTACTACTCAGTAAGAAAAACGAATAAGCCACAGATACATGCAATAACACGGATAAATCTTTAATATGTTATGTTAAATGAAAGCAACCAGACTAAAAATGCTCCATGTTCTATAGTGGCATTTTACATGGCATTTTCACAAGGGGAAACTACTGGAAGAGACAAAAGTCCAGTGGTTTCCAGGAGGCACGGGGGAAGGTGACTCTACAACAGGGCAGATGCGAACCCTCTGGAATTATGGGAATGATCTGTATCCTGATCATGATGACGGTACATGGACTCTCTGCATTGGTCAAAACGAACACTATCATGAATCTAAAGAAGTGAATTTTACTAGGTCAATTATACCTCCACAAACCTGACTTATAAAAAATCTATTAAGTGTTCTGCACTGTGAAACTGTTAATATTGTTTGAAAAGAAATGCTGTTAGTGTGCCAGGATCTCTTATAGCACAAATTGTATACTCCAAAATCTATACAACTACTTATTTCAATTTGACTAAAAATGAAAGTCTTCAAAGGGAGAATACTATCCATTATTTATCTAAAGCAATTAAATTTAAATATAATTAATTACATTACATTTATTTATTAAATTATTAAATTATATGTTATTAAATTAAGTTAAATATAATTAAATTAAATATAAAGCTGCTCTTATAATTCATCAACATGTACATAAGCTTTTTCTTTAGTTAACTAACTGGGTCCTTTGGCTACTTCTTAGCTGAAGCAAGAGGAGCACAGCAAAGCATTCCTTTTGCTTTTGCATAGAAGCAAAAGGAATAGTGTTAGTCTGTTTTGTACAAATTGTACTCGTGACCAATAAACTTATAAAAAAATTAGTTCACAGCCATCTAACACCACACTGATTAAATAAAGAATTTATAGAGACTATCAAAACTATTATAAGTTCTAATTTGAGGACTATTTAGCCATTTCCCACTTAATTTTTAACAATCTGAAATCTATTAATATATCCACTTGGAAATGTTCGGGTTAGTACTGGGCCTCCATTAATTGCTGACAGTTGTTATCTATTTCATTCCTTTCAGTTCAGTTCAGTTGCTCAGTCGTGCAAACTGAATTGTTGAGGTGAGTGAGGTACTTAGTGTTAAGTATTAACTGAGGTACTTCAGTTCAGTTACCCAGTCATGTCCAACTCTTTGTAACCCCATGGATTGCAGCACGCCAGGCTTCCCTGTCCATTACCAATACCTGGAGCTTACTCAAACTCATGTCCATCAAGGCAGTGATGCTATCCAGCCATCTCATTCTCTGTCGTCCCTTTCTCCTCCTGCCTTCATTCTTTCTCAGCATCAGGGTCTTTTCCAATGAGTTAGCTCTTCGCATCAGGTGGCCAGAGTATTGGAGTTTCAGCTTCAGCATGAATATTCAGCTTCCAATGAATATTCAGGATTGATTTCCTTTAGGATGGACTGGTTGGATCTCCTTGCAGTCCAAGGGACTCGAAGAGTCTTCTCCAACACCCCAGTTCAAAAGCATCAATTCTTCAGTGCTCAGCTTACTTTATAGTTCAACTCTCACATCCATACATGACACTGGAAAAACCATAGCCTTGACTAGATGGACCTTTGTTTGCAAAGCAATCCATTTCATTCCTTTACATTTCTTTATTGTGTACTACGTGATCAGAGTCAAGTACATAAAACTTAGAAAATTAAACTATGGAGACATAAAAATGTCGTTTGAAACTTCAATAAACTACTTAGTGTTTTAAAGTAGAAGCCCAGAAATTCAGGAGCAAGTGGAAGCATAATGCCTTACTGTAGAAAACACTGTTAACTTTAATTGTGAAAAGTTTGGGTTGAAGTACAACTTTTTACACTTTTGAGTTCAGATAAATATAAAGAACATTAAATTACTGCTAGCAAAATACAGGGTAGAAATAGACTATAGGGTTTTCTCAAAACTTTGTCAGCCTTCTCAAATTAGTTGTGAGATAGTAAAAAAAACCACTGATTTGTGATATTGTATGTCAGCATGACTGGGCTGCACAGCAAAACTGCACAAAATGATAATGAAAAAGTCTTGTTCTGCTCTTTTCAGGGCTTTGATAATCCATGCAGAACCAGGACAAGCATATTTGCAGGTTTTGAATCTGATTTACACTGCCTTCCTGATCTAGCTGCCCAAATGAGATTCATGTAACCACAAGACCATCTGCAAATGTGGGCTTACATTCCAGTCATCCCCTGGTGAGACACACTCTGAACTTCACAGCCCTCAGCAGATGATTAATCTCATTATAATCTTTTGGTTAGATCTAAAACCTGTCCCTCAACTTTCAAAACTTCTTTCAAGAAATGTGGAAAGTATTCCCAACTGCCTATGTAAAAGCAAATACTTTTACCATCACATTTACATTTATAAAAACTTTACAAAGAATACTTGTCAAAGAATAGATTGACTTATGTTTCTTCAAATGGCAGTGTTCCTCTATTTAACCTCATTCAACATTTTCAAATGAAACAACTCTCTGAGTAGGAGTTCATCCAAATAAAGCAGCAGTCTTTAATAAACTTTCAATTAGTCCAGCAACCACTCCACAGAAATTTTAACAATTCAGATGTTGAAAGGAGCACAGACATGGCATCCCTAACTTATTGGAATAAGTTTAGCAGATGTTTCCAGGGTGCAGGCTGACTGCACTACTTTCTAATTCATACCAAGCTTTAAACATTTTCTCTGGCACAACCAAAGGACAATGGCTTAAAAATACATTAGAAAGTTCCTCGTGTTTCCTAATCAAATTATAATATAATATCTTAGTTTAGTCGTTTCCCATATGCATGTTAAAATTTTTATATAGTATACAGATCCAAAGAGCTTTCAGTTATCTGTGAGAGCAGTGTGCTTAAAAAAGATGAATGCAAAAAATAACGTTAAGTAAAATAGAAATTTTACTAAGTTTTACAAAAACTATTAGATACAGATAAAACATGGTTGAAGATCTACTAAAAATATAAAAATTTTTCATAATTAGAAGAGACCTTGATGATGGGAAAGATTGAAGGCAGGAGAAGGGAATGACAGGCGGATAAAATGACTGGATGGCGTCACTGACTCAATGGATATGAGTTTGAGCAAACTCCAGGAAATACTGAAGAACATGGAAGCCTGACATGCTACAGTCCATGGGGTCAGAGAGTCGGACACAACTGAGCAACAACATAATTGGTGTCAAATTTATCTCCATGCATAGTGCATTAATTGCACACCAAGGTGCATGTCAAATAACTCCAAAAGTCAGCATCAAACGATCATAATAAACATTAGGGCATTTGCATATTTATTCTCTGAATCATTATGACAGCTATAAAAACAGGATCTACGCAGAGTCTGGAAAAGCAAAAAACAAGGAGCAAGGGTATGTTTTATGTTTTGTTTTTTATTTATTATTTTTTTATTTATTTTATACATATTATTAGTAAATTTAGCCATAAGGCATGTGCACTTGAAACATCTGTTTCTCAGTTGCACTGTGTGCAATGGTATGATTATTAGCAGTCTTGTTACTTCCAAAAATATAAAGTTTGTTATTAATTTTGATAAGTATATAATTTCACTCTGCTCTTTCCACATGCATTACTGACATAGGATGTATTGTTTGTTTCTATTTCAATTTGGCACCACTTACTATTGTTTTTGGTGAACAACTGAGTTCACATTTTGAATGTTTCCCATGTGGATTATGAAGTACACATTTGGAACTAAAGAAGACTTCCAGCAGATTTTTGTAATAATGCAGAGCCTGTGAAGTAACAGATAAAGAATACTGGCTCTGAAGAAAATATAAAGGATGATTACCTCAAACAGAAGTAATAGATCATCTAAAATATTAAATTGTTATGAAATATATAGATGAATATAACATGGTTGGAGTGCATTCCTATGACTCAAGGAGCTGTGATGAGAAAAATCTATGTGGTCCAATTCTCATCCTAAAATAATAGATATGAGAAGTATATGGCTCCTTCTGAATTGGGTTACAGTTATTTACCAACTTATTTCAATTATTTTTCTTATTTTAAAGTAACATATAGAAATATTCACTAACAATGCTTTTTATGAGTGCTGGTGAACTGAAAAGAAAGCAGTATTTACTGTACTTAAGAGCACAAATGCTAAACAATAAATTCAGAAGGTTCATTAATCCCGGACGTCAGGAAAGCTGTCCTGATAAGGAGATATGTAACCTAAGACTTGCGAATGACCATGAATCAGCTAGACAAGGGTAGAGGGGGGAGAAGAACGTTCATAGGAGAAAGCAGCTCACTGTCGGAGCTTGACTGTAAAAGCAGCACGCGAGTCAGAAGTTGGAACAGGGCATTCGCGGCAGCAGTGCAGGCGGTGAGACAACGTGGCGATTAAAGGTGGTGCTAGATGAACAACAGGGGATGTGACACACAGTGCCTCTCAGATCAGGGAAACATTTAGAATGTAACCAACAGTATCTTCTAGCAGTGAGACGAAGGGCAGTGAGCAGAGCACAATATGATCAGTGGTTTGTGAAGAATGGATTAAACTGAGGCAGATATCAACTGGGAGCAACAAATAAGGAGTGTGTTTCAGGCATCCATTCAAGAGAAAGTAATGATTTAGACTAAGATGGTAGCAGGGGGAGAAACAAAAGTGAGTGGATTCAAATTACAAACAATCTGCAAGACTCATGAACCGAGCTTGAGGATGCATGCATGCTAAGTCAATTCAGTCATGTCTGACTCTGCACAAAACTATGGACTGTAGCCTGCCAGACTCCTCTGTCCATGGGATTCTCCAGGCAAGAATCCAGGAGTGGGTTCCCATACCCTCCTCCAGGGGATCTTCTGGACCCAGGGATCAAACCCATGTCAAGTTAGAGGGAATAAAAATGATTTCTGGAATTCTTTGACACTCAAGACTAAACAGTTGTTTTTGTTTTGGGGGTTTGTTTGTTTGTTTGTTTTGCTTTTATACTGCTGCACAACAAATCATTAAAAACTTAGTGACTTAAAACAGTATACACTGATTCATTCATGCTTGTGACGATTAGAAGCCAGGCATGGCATGGCTGTAATCTCAAAGTATTGCAAGGCTGAATCAAGGTAATGGCTAAGCTGAATTCTTGTTTGAGGGCTATGAGGAAGTATATGGCTATACTCTTCTAAGCTCATTCTTACTGGTAAATCAGTTTCTGCAGTTTGTTTAAGACTGAAGTCTTTTATCCTGGCTTGTCATTGTTCTGTGTGCAGCTCTCAGCTCCTAGAGGACATCCACAATCCTTGTCACATGCCCTTCTCTATCTTTAAGCCAATGATGATGTGCCGAATCCCTCCCACGCTTTCTTCTCTGCTTTTAAGTGGCTCGTGTAGTGAGGTTAGGCCCATCTGGATAATCTCCCTTACTTAAAGGCAACTGTGCCATAAAACATAACTCAACCACGGGAGTGCAACCCCTCACGCTCACAATCCCGGGGATTCTACAAGGCAGTCCACCTGAGAGGGACATCTTCGAGATTTGCCTCCTGCCACAAGTGGCGACACAAATGAGGTGACAGATGCTGGAACAGGAGAAGGCAAAAGAAAAAGCGGAATTCCACTTTGGAAAAGTTGGACTGAGAAACCAGTGAGTACTCAGATGAAGTGCACCATTGGAAAGGCCGGGACTAGAGAACAAGACATGAGAGTGACTGGCATATAACCAATCACCGAGTCCACGAGTATGGGTTATATCACCTAGGGAGAGGTACAGAGGCTTAGGACCAAGCCTGAAGAAACTGCAATATCAAAGGAATGAGGATAAACCAAAAACTAGTCAGCAAGGGGGAAATCAGCAGAACTTGCTAATATGAACTGCAAGGGGAGAGGTGACTGAAGAAAGTCATATTTGTTTATCTGTGTTAAATTTTGCTGAGAAACTTGGTATGAAAAATGTTCAACCATTCTCCTGGGGATGTGGTGACATGGATTTAGGGGTTACAGCAGCTAAAGTTGTCTCTGTAAAATGGATTCAGCAGCCAGATTGAAGAGTGGGAGGAAGGTGAACTTCAGAAATGGAATCAATAAAAGACTACCAAGGAAAGGTGGAGATTTTGTTTGTTTCTTTTAAGATGGGAGACTTGGGCACATTTAAGCTCAAAGGATATGAAAGGAACTTAGATGAGAGACTAGAAAGGGGACAGACCTTGAAGTAGATGATTAGAACCCCCTGAGAAAGTACATTTTCTAAAAACACCTCTATCATTATAATTTGGCCAAGAAAGGAAAGGATAATTATGGAAGCCAAAAGATTTATATTTATGGTATAATAAGGATGTTTTTATCTATTTTCTAAGTAAAGTGAAAGCGAAGTCGTTCAGTCGTGTCCAACTCTTTGCAAACCCACCAGGCTCCTCATTCCATGGAATTTTCCAGGCAAGAGTACTAGAGTGGGTTGCCATTTCCTTCTCCAGGGGATCTTCCCAACCTGGGGATTGAACCTGGATCTCCCGCACTGCAGGCAGACGCTTTACCATCTGAGCCATCAGGGAAGCCCAAGTAAACAGAGAGAAATAAAGTTTTTGAAAGAGAATAAGAAAAGAATGAAACCAAAGGCTTGAGGAGAAATGTTTAAATGTGCCTTTCTATGCTGAAAGGGAAAAGAAGCTGACTAAAGTAGTATCACAAGAGTATCTTGTAGCCATTAAGACCTAAATAAAATTAGATTAATAGAGGATCAGTTGGTTTGTTTATACATTTTCTCCAATAGTATGAAGCTACAACTCCCGGAAATACCAATGGAAATTACTAAGGGGCCAAGATAGAAAGACAGTAGGGTAAAATAGTTTTACATTGTCCCAAGAAGGTGGTAATTAAAATAAAAAAGTATAATGAAAGTAACAATATAGAAAAGACCAGACATTTGAACCTGGATCTCCCGACTGCAGGCAGACGCTTTACCATCTGAGCCATCAGGGAAGCCCAAGTAAACAGAGAGAAATAAAGTTTTTGAAAGAGAATAAGAAAAGAATGAAACCAAAGGCTTGAGGAGAAATGTTTAAATGTGCCTTTCTATGCTGAAAGGGAAAAGAAGCTGACTAAAGTAGTATCACAAGAGTATCTTGTAGCCATTAAGACCTAAATAAAATTAGATTAATAGAGGATCAGTTGGTTTGTTTATACATTTTCTCCAATAGTATGAAGCTACAACTCCCGGAAATACCAATGGAAATTACTAAGGGGCCAAGATAGAAAGACAGTAGGGTAAAATAGTTTTACATTGTCCCAAGAAGGTGGTAATTAAAATAAAAAAGTATAATGAAAGTAACAATATAGAAAAGACCAGACATGATAGTGAACACTTAATGGATAATACACAGACCCAGATGGCTCAGTGATAAATAATTTGCCTGCCAATGCAGAAGACACAAGTTTGATCCCTGGGTCAGGAACACCCCTTGGAGTAGGCAATGGCAACTCGATCCAGCATTCTTTCTGGAAAGTTCCACGGACAGAGGAGCCTGGCAGGCTGTAGTTCAACCAGGTCACAGAGTTGGACACACCTGAGTGAGCCCTCAACGATTCAATGATAATATATAGGGGGAAAATGAAGTTGTTTTGGTAAGACAAAAGAGTTAAATAGCAGGAATAATTGCACCTTTCAGAAAAAAGGATGAAAGGTTGCAATGAAAGACTAATGTCTGCATCTGTGACTTCAGAGAAGGGTTTGCTTTCTATCTTGTAACTGCATTTTAGCTTTTTTAGTTCTTTGTTTATGATTTCAATACTCACTGCAAGTCCTTTTATATCATAATCTTCCTTTCTTTTAGCTGGTAATTTTGTTTCATGTCTCAGTTAATTGAAGTATTTATTTTAGTCATATTTAAAATAATTTTGCTTAAATTAAAGAAAGCTGAGCACTGAAGAATTGATGCTTTTGAACTTTGGTGTTGGAGAAGACTCTTGAGAATCCCTTGGACTGCAAGGAGATCCCATCAGTCCATCCTAAAGGAAACCAGTCCTGAATATTCATTGGAAGGACTGATGCTGAAGCTGAAACTCCAATACTTCAGCCACTCGATGCAAGGAACTGACTTACTGGAAAAGACACTGTTGCTGGGAAGGTTTGAAGGCAGGAGGAGAAGGGGATGACCGAGGATGAGATGGTTGGATGGCATCACTGCCTCGATGGACATGAGTTTGAGCAAGCTCCAGGAGTTGGTGATGGACAGGGAAGCCTGGCATGCTACAGTCCACAGGGTCACAAAGAGTCGGACGCAACTGAGCAACTGAATTGAACTGATACATATATATATGTGTGTGTGTGTGTGTGTATATATATGTATATATATAGAGAGAGATAAAATACATATATAAAGAAATATATAGATTCATATATATTGAATATATGAATCAATAGCATCTTGCTAGATATTTAGATGCATTTTTTTATTTCATCTTTACAACAAAGAGGTGAGTCAATTTTGCAAACTAGGTAACTGGAGAAGTTAAGTAATTTGCCCTAAACTATTGGACTTCCTTGGTGGCTCAGAGGTTAAAGTGTCGGCCTAGAATGCAAGAGACCTGGGTTCAGTCCCTGGGTTGGGAAGATCCCCTGGAGAAGGAAATGGCGACCCACTCCAGTACTCTTGCTTGGAGAATCCCAAGGAGGGAGGAGCCTGGTGGGCTACAGTCCATAGGGTCTCAAAGAGTGCGACAGGACTGAGCAACTTCACTTTCACTTTCATAGTCTACAGAGCAAGCAGCACTGAAAGAAGAGGACCTCAAACAGATCTGCTCAAATTCTAACTTCAAATTTTTCTTCTCAAATACTAAAATTTGGTATATAGCTATGAGCCTTAGCATATTTGAGTGTCCTTCTGTTCTTTTATGTATGATTATAAATTGAACTGGTATATAATCTGGGAATACCTTTAAGCATTTTTCAATATGTATATTGGAATAATCGGAATGATTCCTACAAACATGGATTCTTATTTTGAGGTGCTTGGAAAAGGATGACAAAGGAATGTTTGAGAAATAATTTGTAAAACTGACAGGACTCAGTGACAAACAGGTTCTATCTAAATGTATCATGATTCAAATGCAAATTCAGGGTCTCAGGTTATATGAAAGCTGATGTAGACAGAATTCAGGTAACCACTATGAAATGAAAACATATCCTGTCATATCAATAAACAAATGTCACAGTCCTCATCGATTTCTGGCCTCCAAATGTGAGTGAGGGCTCCCCAAACTGCAATTCAGCTGCTGCCTCTACCCCCTATAATGACTGCTGCGGAGCTAAGGAGAATGCAAGAGGCAGCCATCTGCCATACCTGCCACTCCTTAAGGAGTGAACAAGGAGACAGGATCTGGCCCAGATAGCTGCGGTGCAAATGAAAGAAATGAATTCAGTGAGCCCAGAGGCTTGCATCTTGGCATACACAGAACACTAAATTTCTTAACGTGGTGCCTGATCTTTGATATTCAGACTGTCTGCTCCCTTTGTTGCAAACCTGTATATAGTCTGACTCCCACCCGCAACTCTTCAGAGCAGTTTTCTCAGAGCTACTGAGATGCTGTCTCCCAGGCTTAGTCTTATATATTCCCACCAAACAAAATAACTCCCACTTTCAGGTTGTGACTATATCTTTAGTCAATACTATCCATCCTCAGTTTCACCCAAACCATTGGCTGTGTCCAGTGGTTCTTCACAGATTCCTGGTCAGATCACCCTCCCAGACCCCAGGATTACTGCTTCTCTAAGTTCACTTTTCTCTTCAAATCCCCATTTCATGTCTCACTCCTTACTCCCACTGCCAATGGACAACTTTGATCTTATTTCAAAGAAAAGGAAGCCATCAAGACCAGTTCCTCTCTGCTTCTCTTTGAATCACTTTTAGATTTAGTCACTGCAGTACCTACTTTTACCTCATCCTTTCTGCCTTAAATGAGAAAATAAATATGCTGTGCAAAGTTATCCTCTCCCAGGAGCTATAGATTTCCTTTCCATTTGTATTATGGCTTAATGCTTGAGAAAGCAAATTATTTTTATAAATTCCAAAGACTATATCTGGAATTCTTACAACTATGACATTTTATAGTGTTTAGAGCATAATGAACAAAAGCAAAGAAAGAAGGGTCAAGAATTTGGACATTTTATCAAATTTAATATTAATTTTATGTCTTTAGAAAAGTCACTTCACATTCTGGACTTGAGATTTCTCATTATTAGCTCTGGTATATAGAAACATTCAATTAGAAACCCCATATTATTTAGAACTCTCAGTCACAGTTCTGTTTTCTGTAAAATAGGTTGGTTGAGACTTTCAGTTTCAACTTCATAGCGTAAATGTAGATTTTCCCTTCTTTGACAATTCAGTTCAGTTCAGTTCAGTTCAGGTGCTCAATTGTGTCCGACTCTTTGTAACCCCATGAATTGCAGCACACCAGGCTTCCCTGTCCATCACCAACTCCCGGAGTTCACTCAAACTCACATCCATCAAGTCGGTGATGCCATCCAGCCATCTCATCCTCTGTTGTCCCCTTCTCCTCCTGCCCACAAACCCTCCTAGCATCAGAGTCTTTTCCAATGAGAGAACTCCGCATGAGGTGGCTAAAGTACTGGAGTTTCAGCTTTAGCATGATTCCTTCCAAAGAAATCCCAGGGTTGATCTCCTTCAGAATGGACTGGTTGGATCTCCTTGCAGTCCAAGGGACTCTCAAGAGTCTTCTCCAACACCACAGTTCAAAAGCATCAATTCTTCGGCACTCAGCCTTCTTCACGGTCCAACTTTCACATCCATACATGACTACTGGAAAAACCATAGCTTTGACTAGACGGACCAATTACCCGAACGCAAAAATGAGAATAAAACAGAGAAACTCTACTTTTATTAAAACCATGGGATTGCTAACACCTCACTAGAAATAATAGGAAAGTGGCTTCCAGAAGCTCTGAATATCTAAAATAGTATTTAAAAAAAAAAAAAAACAGTTCAAGGAGACCTAGAGTTACACATCTAATAAAAATCAGGCCCAGTGCACTCCTCCAAGTCAACAGCACAAAAAGATATTCACTCCAGATAAGATTAGCAGCTTAAAGGCACAACCATTTTACTGTACCTCAAGTGTGGCAACAATTTGACCAAGTCTTCAGCTGAATCATGCTTTTGCTCCATCTGGCCTTCACAGAGGTCATTTGACAGAGGTCATTTGGTTGTAACCACCTGGTGGATCAGCTGACTGGAGAGTCTGAAATAGTTTCACTCTTTTGTCTGGTGCCCCTGTGGGAAGGACTGAAATACTGAGGTCAGCTGGAACTGTCTACACTTCTGTCTCATGTGGTTCCTCCACGGGTGACCACAGAATACTTGGACTTCTTACATTTTATTTCAACGTTCTCAGAGCAAGCGTCCTAGTAAACAAGGCAGAAGTGACCTCTTATGACCTATCCCCAAAAGTCACAGAGCATCATTTATCACTGTACTCTATTAGCTAAAACAGTCACAAGCCTAATTAGACTTAATGGGAACCCTACACTCTAAACACTTGTTGAGAGAAGTGTCAAAGAATGTGCAACCATGTTTTAAAGCTGTTATATGCAAAACCAATTAACATTTTTGGGCCACATGGAAAACAAGTGTGCAAGCTACTGTTGAGAGCCTCCAAACATCTGGTTTGATTATCAAAAGATTATGAGTTAGAGCCTAACAGGAAAACACTCAAAGTCCACATTGCAAAAACGATTGGAGAGGAAAATACAATAATGTTAGTAACCCTATAGCTGCTACTTTTACTTGAATAGTGAGGAATAAACTGAAAAATAGTGCACTAATAACTGTTACTATAAATAAAATTTCTTTTTACCCATGAGATGGTCCTAATCTTGTAAATAGCTAGTACAGAAGTTTAAATCTTATTTCAAACTGGTTCATCAATAAGAACCAAAACTGAATGCTAAAACCAGAAGGAAGAAAAAGAAACAAGAAAATACTTGTAGAAATAATGAATATTAACTTTTTAAAGTTACTAATGTTAATACAGAAATTAAAAAACTGTTCATACACATGTAACTATAAAATTAATTTTAAAAAATTTACTGAAACAGTCACTTCTATAATAAAAGAAACGTAGAACTATCAGATATCAGGCAAATATGATGAGACTATGTAAAACTATAATATGTAACCTGGCTGAACTCATTAAAAACTTGAGGAGAACAACAAATCCATCTGAGAAAAGAGACCCCACTGGAATCTACACCATAAAGAGAGTTATTACTGACAACACAGAAAAAGACAGAGGCCAGGATTTGAGTAAAATGAAGAAAAGGAAATGAAGTCAAGCTTTAAAAGGGAACACAGTTAAAAGTTAAACATGAACTACAGGTCAAAGAAGTACAAAAAAGAAAAAATCTAATAGCTGGAGTCCTAAAATAAATAATGGAACAAAATAATTTAAATATATATTATAAGAAAACGTTCCAAAAATAAAAAAAGAAGCTGAATCTAAAGACTGAAAGTGTGCACTATATCCCAGGAATTTAGAATGATCAGTACCAGGACATATCTTATTATATTTACTATATGTCAGAGATAATAAAAGAATCTTGGTTGAATATGCATAAGATTATGGTATGGGGAAAACACTGCCAGAATGACTGGTGTCCAGTTTCTCCGACATAGAGTAAACTTTAAAGAAAGTTGAGTAAGGTCTTGCAAAGTCAACAAGAAAATAAAAACTAAGAATTTAATGTCCAGAAATTGTTTAAAAATAAAGACAAAAGAAAGCATATTTAAATAAGTAAGTGCTCATGGATTATTGCTTCTGATGACTCAACTGGGAAAGAATCTGCCTGCAATGTGGGATGGGAAGAGTAAGTATAAGCCCTGACTGAGTAGAAATAAAACAGCTGACAAAAGTCAGAAAGAGAAGAAACAAGAAGATAGGAGGTAATAAATATGGTAATTCCCTAATCCTGTACATTAAAGATCAAGAGATTTGAATTATTACAAAGCAGTAGTTATATTTAAAATAGGAAATAAATATTAAACATACGAATTAATGAAAATGTCTGGGTAAAGGAAGGGAGAAGAGAAAGAAATTTTAAATATATCAATTTTAACATTGTTCAGCATTTCAGTAAGAAATCAATAGATACATGACTAAGTATAAAAATTAAATCATTATAATCAAGAGATGGGAATTCTAGACCACCTGACCTGCCTCTTGAGAAATCTGTATTCAGGTCAGGAAGCAACAGTTAAAACTGGACATGGAACAACAGACTGGTTCGAAATGGGAAAAGGACTATGTCAAGGCTGTATATTGTCACCCTGCTTATTTAACTTCTATGCAGAGTACATCATGAGAAACGCTGGGCTGGAAGAAACACAAGCTATAACCAAGATTGCCAGGAGAAACATCAATAACCTCAGATATGCAGATGACACCACAGTTTTGGCAGAAAGTGAAGAAGAACTAAAGAGCCTCTTGATGAAAGTGAAAGAGAAGAGTAAAAATGTTGGCTTAAAGCTCAACATTCAGAAAACAAAGATCATGGCATCTGGTCCCTTCACTTGATGGCAAATAGATGGGGAAACAGTGGAAACAGTGTCAGACTTTATTTTGGGGGGCTCCAAAATCACTGCAGATGGTGATTGCAGCCATGAAATTAAAAGACACTTACTCCTTGGAAGGAAATCTATGACCAACCTAGAAAGCATATTAAAAAGCAGAGACATTACTTTGTCAACAAAGGTCCATCTAGTCAAGACTATGGTTTTTTCCAAGTCATGTATGGATGTGAGAGTTGGACTAGAAAGAAAGCTAAGTGCCAAAAACTGATGCTTTTGAACTGTGGTGTTGGAGAAGACTCTCGGGAGTGCCTTGGACTGCAAGGAGATCCAACCAGTTCATCCTAAAGGAGATCAGTCCTGGGTGTTCATTGGAAGGACTGATGTTGAAGCTGAAACTCCAATACTTCGGCCACCTGATGTGAAGAGCTGACTCATTTGAAAAGACCCTGATGCTGGGATAGATTGAGGGCAGGAGGAGAAGGGGACAACAGAGGATGAGATGGCTGGATGGCATCACTGACTCTGTGGACATGGGTTTGGGTGGATTCTGGGAGTTGGTAATGAATGGGGAGGCCTGGTGTGCTGCGGTGTATGGTGTGGCAAAGACATGACTGACCAACTGAACTGAACTATTAGACAAAAACATAAGCTCCAAAGTTATTTTTTTCATTTATTCCCCCCACCACACACACAAGCTAGGAAAATAGCATAATATAAACTATGATAACAGAGCTAAAACCAAGCCATTTGTTTATATAAAAAATAATAGTAAAAGAAAAAGCTCAACTATATGTTATACATAAGTAGTAATTAGCCAAAGCAATGTTACTTAGAAATAAATTTCTTATGTCATTATAGAGCAAATGAAGGAAGTTACTTAAAAGAATTGAAAAATAAAAATAATCAAAAATACATACTAGACAAATGTAAGTAAATATCAGAGATTGTGACTTTAGTATTAGATTGATTTCTGAGGTGGAGAGCATTAAACAAGATGAAGATAAGACTCAAGTTTCTTTTTTTTTTAATTTTATTTTTACTTTATTCTACTTTACAATACTGTATTGGTTTTGCCATACATTGACATGAATCAGCCACAGGTGTACATGAGCTCCCAATCCTGAGGCCCCCTCCCACCCCATATCATCTCTCTGGATCATCCCTGTGCACCAGCCCCAAGCATCCTGTATACTGTATTGAACATAAACTGGCGCTTTGTTTCTTACATGATAGTATACATGTTTCAATGCCATTCTCCCAAATCATCCCACCCTCTCTCTCTCCCTCAGAGGCCAAAAGTCCATTCTTTACCTCTGTGTCTCTTTTGTTGTCTCACTTACAGTGTCATCATTACCATCTTTCTAAATTCCATATATATGTGCCAGTATACTATATTGGTGTTTTCCTTTCTGGCTTACTTCACTCTGTTTAATCGGCTCCAGTTTCATCCATCTCATTAGAACTGATTCAAATTTATTTTTTTCAAGGGCTGAGTGATACTCCATTGTGTATATGTACCACAGCTCTCTTATCCATTCATCTGCTGATGGACATCTACGTTGTTTCCATGTCCTGGCTATTATAAACAGTGCTGCAATGAACATTGGGGTACATGTGTCTCTTTCAATTCTGGTTTCCTCAGTGTGTATGCCCAGCAGTGGGATTGCTGGGTCATAAGGCAGTTCTATTTGCAATTTTTTAAGGAATCTCCATACTGTTTTCCATAGTGGCTGTCCTAGTTTGCATTCCCACCAACAGTGTAAGAGGGTTCCCTTTTCTCCACATCCTCTCCAGCATTTATTGCTTGTAGACTTTCGGATCACAGCCATTCTGACTGGTGTGAAATGGTACCTCATTGTGGTCTTGATTTGCATTTCTCTGATAATGTGGCTGAGTAATACTCCATTGTGTATATGTACCACAGCTTTCTTATCCATTCATCTGCTGATGGACATCTACGTTGTTTCCATGTCCTGGCTATTATAAACAGTGCTGCAATGAACATTGGGGTACATGTGTCTCTTTCAATTCTGGTTTCCTCAGTGTGTATGCCCAGCAGTGGGATTGCTGGGTCATAAGGCAGTTCTATTTGCAATTTTTTAAGGAATCTCCATACTGTTTTCCATAGTGGCTGTCCTAGTTTGCATTCCCACCAACAGTGTAAGAGGGTTCCCTTTTCTCCACATCCTCTCCAGCATTTATTGCTTGTAGACTTTCGGATCACAGCCATTCTGACTGGTGTGAAATGGTACCTCATTGTGGTCTTGATTTGCATTTCTCTGATAATGAGTGATTTTGAGCATCTTGTCATGTGTTTGTTAGCCATTCGTATGTCTTCTTTGGAGAAATGCCTATTTAATTCTTTGGCCTATGCAGCTCAACTCCAGAAAAGACTCAAGTTTCAAACCACAGGAAAATCTAAGAGCATGAATACATATGTACCAAATAATATTGTATGAGTATACATGAAGGAGAAAAAGGTAAAAATACAAGGAGAAACAGAAATACACTAATAATAGGAAACTTGAATTCACTTCTCACAGTCAATGATGGTTCAAGTGGATACAAATTAGTAAGATACAGAAGACATACTTATGATGGTGACTTTTAAAGTAGATTTAATAGACATACATCAAACATAGCATCTGAAAAGACAAGTGACAATTTCTTTCTAAAGGGCACATGGAACACTCACAGATAATATCATCAAGTATTTATTCTAGGGATGCTAGGATGATTCAACACTTTCAGATCAATCAGTGTGATACATGACATTAACATAATGAATGGCAAAAATCATATAATCATCCCAATGAAACATTATTTGACAAAATCCAACATTTATTTAATTTATAAAACATTTATAAAAACTCTTAAAGTGTGTAAAAAGGGAACATTCCTCAACAAAATAAAAGCCACCTATGACAAACCTACAGCTAACATCATACTCAATGATGAAAGGCTGAAAGTTTTTCCTCTTAAGACCCGAAACAAAACAAGGATGCTCACTCTCATTATTTTCAACCCAATGTGGTATTAAAAGTTCTAATCACAGAAATAGACAATAATTAAAAGGCATCCAAACTACAGACCATATATAGAAAATCCTAAAGACCCTTCACACACACACAGAAACATACACACACCAAAAAAAAAAAAATTAAAACCAATAAATTAATTCAGTAAAGTTACAAGACACGAAATCAATATACAGAAATCTATTACATTTCTGTAGAAAGAGGTATTAACAAAACAATCCCATTTACAATTGTATCGAAAAGAATAAGATACCTATAAATAAATTTAACCAAGGAAGAAAAAGAACTATACACTGAAATCTATACATTGATGAAAGAAAGTGAAATTGATACAAACGGAAAGAAATACCACCCTCATCGATTGGAAGAATATTGTTATAATGACTGTACTACTCAAGCAATCTAGAGATACAATGCAATTCCTATTAAAATACCAATGGCATTTTTCACAGAACTACAAAGAATCTTAAAATTTGTATGAAACCACAAAAGATCCCAAATATCTAAAGTCTTGAGAAAAAAAAAAAAACTGGAGGTATCTGTGCCTTGATTTCAAACTCTATCAAAAGTTACAGTAATCAAATGGGTTTCCCTAGAAGCTCAGACAGTAAAGAATCTGCCTGCAATGCAAAAGACCTAGGCTAGGTCCGTGGTTTGGAAGGATTCTCTGGAGAAGGGAATGGCAACCCACTCCAGTATTCTTGCCTGGAGAATTCCAAAGACAGAGGAGCCTGCAGACTACAGTCCATAGAGTTGCAAAAAGCTGGACACAACTGAGCAAATAACACATAGTAATCAAAATAGTATGGCACTGGCATGAAAACAGACACATGGGTCAATGTAACAGAATAGACAGCCTAGAAATAAGTCCATGCGTATATTGTATATATAGTCAATTTACAACAAAGGATGCAGGAATATACAGTGATAGAAAGGTAGTCTCTTCAATAAGGTAGTACTGGGAAAACTGGACAGCTATCCAGGGAGATGATATGGGGTGGGAGGTGGGAGGGGGTTTCAGGATTGGGAACTCGTGTACACCTGTGGCTGATTCATGTCAATGTATGGCAAAACCAACACAGTATTGTAACATAGAATAAAGTAAAAATAAAATTTAAAAAAAGAAGGAATGAAACTGGACCACTATCTTACATTATATACAAAAAACATCCAAAATTCATTAGAGATTTGAATGTAAGACTTGAAACCATAAAACCCTTAGTAGAATATAAAGGCAGTAAGCTCTTGACTTCAATCTTTGACTTCAATATTTTAGACCTGTATCATTAGGCAAGGTCTAAAAAAATAAATTAAATGGAACTGCATCAAACTGAAAAGCTTTTGCACAGTGAAAGAAACTATCAAGAAAACAAAAAGGCAACCTACTGAATGGAAGAGTATTTGTAAATTATATATCTGATACAGGCTTAATATTAAAAATATATAAATAAACTACATAGCTTAGTTTCAAGTTCAAGCTGGATTTAGAAAAGGCAGAGGAACCAAGATCAAATTGCCAGCATCCACTGCATCACAGTTACAGCAAGAGAATTCCAGAAAAATAAACATTGACTTCTGCTTCACTGACTATGCTAAATCCTTTGAATATGTGAATCGCCATGAACTGCGGAATATTCTTAAAAAGATGAGAACACCAGAACACCTTACCTGCCTCCTGAGAAATCTGCATGCAGAACATAAAAAAAAAAAAACTGGAGGTATCTGTGCCTTGATTTCAAACTCTCTCAAAAGTTACAGTAATCAAATGGGTTTCCCTAGAAGCTCAGACAGTAAAGAATCTGCCTGCAATGCAAAAGACCTAGGCTAGGTCCGTGGTTTGGAAGGATTCTCTGGAGAAGGGAATGGCAACCCACTCCAGTATTCTTGCCTGGAGAATTCCAAAGACAGAGGAGCCTGCAGACTACAGTCCATAGAGTTGCAAAAAGCTGGACACAACTGAGCAAATAACACATAGTAATCAAAATAGTATGGCACTGGCATGAAAACAGACACATGGGTCAATGTAACAGAATAGACAGCCTAGAAATAAGTCCATGCGTATATTGTATATATAGTCAATTTACAACAAAGGATGCAGGAATATACAGTGATAGAAAGGTAGTCTCTTCAATAAGGTAGTACTGGGAAAACTGGACAGCTATCCAGGGAGATGATATGGGGTGGGAGGTGGGAGGGGGTTTCAGGATTGGGAACTCGTGTACACCTGTGGCTGATTCATGTCAATGTATGGCAAAACCAACACAGTATTGTAACATAGAATAAAGTAAAAATAAAATTTAAAAAAAGAAGGAATGAAACTGGACCACTATCTTACATTATATACAAAAAACATCCAAAATTCATTAGAGATTTGAATGTAAGACTTGAAACCATAAAACCCTTAGTAGAATATAAAGGCAGTAAGCTCTTGACTTCAATCTTTGACTTCAATATTTTAGACCTGTATCATTAGGCAAGGTCTAAAAAAATAAATTAAATGGAACTGCATCAAACTGAAAAGCTTTTGCACAGTGAAAGAAACTATCAAGAAAACAAAAAGGCAACCTACTGAATGGAAGAGTATTTGTAAATTATATATCTGATACAGGCTTAATATTAAAAATATATAAATAAACTACATAGCTTAGTTTCAAGTTCAAGCTGGATTTAGAAAAGGCAGAGGAACCAAGATCAAATTGCCAGCATCCACTGCATCACAGTTACAGCAAGAGAATTCCAGAAAAATAAACATTGACTTCTGCTTCACTGACTATGCTAAATCCTTTGAATATGTGAATCGCCATGAACTGCGGAATATTCTTAAAAAGATGAGAACACCAGAACACCTTACCTGCCTCCTGAGAAATCTGCATGCAGAACAAGAAGCAACAGTTAGAACCAGATATGGAACAACAAATAGACTGTTTCCAAATTAGAAAAGGAGTACAAAAAGTCTGTAGATTGTCACTATGTTTATTTAACTTACATGCAGAACACATCATATGAAATGCTGGGCTGGATGAAGCACAAGCTGGAATCAAGACTGCCGGGAGAAATACCAATAACCTCAGATATGCAAATGACACCAGCCTTATGTCAGAAACAAAGAACTAAAGAGACTCTTGATATGAGAGTGAAAAGGCTGGGTTAAAATTCAGCATTTAAAAAAACTAAAATCATGGCATCCAGTCATATCACTTCCTGACAAATAGATGGGGAAACAATGGAAACAGTGACAGGCTTTATTTTGGTGGGCTCCAAAATCACTGCAGATGGTGATTGCAGCCATGAAATTAAAAGATGCTTGCTCCTTGGAAGAAAAGTTATGACAAACCTAGACAGAATATTTAAAAACGGAGACATTTCATTGCCAACAAAGGTCCATCTAGTCATTCACTGGCTTTTCCAGCAGTCATGTATGCGTGTAAGAGTTGGACTTTAAAGAAAACTGAGCACCGAAGAAGAACTGAACTGTGAATTTGAATGATGGTGTTGGAGAAGACTCTTGAGAGTCCTTTGGACTGCAAGATAATCAAACCAGTCCATCCTAAAGGAAATCAACCATGGATATTCATTGGAAGGACTGATGCTGAAGCTGGAACTCCAATACTTTGGCCACTTGATGTGAAGACCTGACTCATTTGAAAAGACCCTGGTGTTGGGAAAGATTGAAGGCAGGAGAAGAGGATGACAGAGGATGAGATGGTTGGATGACATCACTGACTTAATGGACTTGAGTTTGAGTAGGCTCCGGGAGTTGTTGATGGACAGAGAAGGCTGGCATGCTGGAGTCTATAGGCTTGCAAAGTCAGACATGATTGAGCCACTGAACTGAACTGAACTGAGTCAGAATTGAACAACTGTGTATAATATTAATAAGCAGACATTAAAAGTCTAGTTTTCACATTTGATGTCATTAAAATACAAACACACACACACACACAAAGAAAGCAAACCTATGGAAAAAAACGGGCAGAAAACTTGAATAGACATTTTTCCAAGGAAAACATGCACATGGCCAAAAATTACATGAAAAAGGTGCTCAACATCACTAATCATCAGGGAAATGCAAATTCAAAACCACAGTGAGATATCACCTGGCACCTGTCAAAATAACTTATCAGAAAGAAAAGAAATAAATGCTGGCAAGGACGCAGAGAAAAGACAACTCTCATGTACTGTTTGTCGAAAAGTAAATTGGTGCATTCATTATGGAAAACAGTATGGAGCTTCTTCGAAAATATTAAAAATAGGACTACTATAAGATCTAGTGATTCCATCCCTGGGTCTTTATCAAAAGAAAATAAAAACACTAATTTGAAAACTTACCTGTGCCCCAATGTTCAGAGCAGCATTTACAATAGCCAAGGTTTGGAAACAACCTGTGTCCATCGATAGATGAATGGATAAAGAGGAGTTGTAGATATATATATAATGGAATATTACTCAGTCATAAAAAATGAAATCATGCCATGTGAGACATGGTTGGACCTAGAAGGTATTAACCAGTGAAATAAGTCAGAAGAGAAAGACAACTACTGTGTGAGTTCATGTATATATGGAATCTAAAAATCAAAATAAATGAACAAATTAACAAACAACAAAAAGACTCAGAGATACAGAAAACAACTTGGTGCTTGCCAGGGGGAGGAGAGTTAAGATACAGGCAAAGCATGTGAAGGAAATTAAGAAGCAAAAACTTCTAGTTACTAAATAAACAAGTTATAGGGATGTAATGTACAATATAGGTAATATAGTCAATAATATTGCAGTAACTTTGTAAGATGACAAGTGGTAACTGGACACACTGTGCTAACAATTTTGAAATTTGTATAAATACTGTATTAGTTTAAGGTGTATATCATAGTGATTCAATATTGTTTGTCAATTGTACCTCAATAAAAAAATCACCTGGTTATTCCACAATAAAATTTAAAAGCAATAATATGTTTAACACTAAGTTAAAAAGCTGCATGTACCCCCATAGCTCACAGCAGCATTATTCACAATAGCCAAGATAAAGAGCAACCTAAGTATCCATGTGGATAAAGAAAATGTTTAAATATCTAATTTTTACCATTTTTATCTCACCGTGTTTCTAGTTCCAGTTACACAGTTTCTCTTGAATGTTCCAGTAGCAGAAGAGTACAGTGTGTTGCCTCCAGAATAGACAGAATGGCCCTACTTGGTGTCACCCATTGGGAGGCTGAATTAAGGCTTTGTTTTATTTTGTAATCAGATCCCCAGATATAAAGGAATGATTTTATCTCCTTATTACCTCGTTTCTCAGTCTTGATAGTTCCAAGTTTTCAAAGCTCAATAAATTATTTTATACTTTCCTTTAGTATCTTTCCAATCCCATCAATTTATAAATGGGAGCTTGGAATTCTCAAGGAAATCACAGGGCTTTGCTCAAGCTGCAAGCAAATAACTAGCCAAGCAGAAACCAGAATTTAGTTCTCATACCCTGAAATCTAAATATTTAGAGACTACAATCATAGACACTCATTTACTGCCCCCCCACCAAGTTAGAAAAGCAAGTGTTCATATCCTTAGAATGCTTAATTTGTGGGAAAGAAACAATAGATATAAAGGTAAAGAAAAAATATCTACATAATATGTATAAAATAGAAACATTTCCCCCCACTGGAGAAGACTTTAATCAAAGATCAAAGTGATTATAAGCCTTATAAAAGGAAAATCCCAGTTTATTTCAATGAAAATATTCTATGAAAGTATATCTGCCACAGGCCTGCTTGATGGCTCATCTTGACTTCAGAATAAGCCATCCCCCACCGGCTATCTAAAGCAACCTATTTGGTGGTTTTACATAAGGTGGAGAACATTGCCATGCACCAGTTCATATCAGGTCTCTGAGATAACAGGAGGAAAAGGACTCAGTATATATAAGCAGTTCAACAGCTGAGAAAGACAGCATATGGCAAAGGAAACGTAGGCGTTGCTTTGATTTTGGAAAAAGAAGCGAGAAATATTCCTAAGTCAAAGTTCACTGCCACCTGAATGAGATGATTTATTTTTCTGCACCAGAGTGAACTTTGTGTGGGCATAGATTTATAGCAAATACAAAAACACCTGCAGAAATCTCAGCAGGAGTTTGAAGAAACACCATTTTCCCATTACTGAACTGATTACAGGTGCAATAATAATAGTATTTTCATTTAATTAAATACATTTTTCCCCCATTTCCTAAAAGCGTACAACACTTGTTAAAATTAATTAACTTATTTTCAATGAACGTTTCAGGCAAAGAGAGGACGATGTATGACAAGTGAGCTCAAACTGACAGGCTTTAAATAATAGACCCCTAAGTAAATTGATTTTAATTTAAACAATCAAGTAAAATAAAGCCCTCTTCATCAGAAGTTTTCTATCCTGCCATGTGATTTTTCTGAAAATTTTGTAAAGTAAAACTTGTAAGATACCCCCTGGGGCTGCTCCAGCAAGCTTCAATATGTTTCAAGTTTTAAATTCTAGATTAGAAACAGTCTTTCCTTCTAGACTTTCAAGAAAAAGGAAGATACTATCATGAACATTTGCACGTTTTACAAACTCTGCTTCACTCTTATTTCACTTTAATGTTTCAAAATTGTGCATGTGAACCTTCAACGTCTCATGAAAACTTCACAGTCATGAATGAATCAGCTGAGTCATCCATGCTTCACGTTCCTTGCTACCCTAGAGGGGAGCTGTCTACCTACTGCAACCCAGAGTATGAACACTCAGCTCCACCAAGGAAAATCACTCCACTGGTAACCTTCAGCAGGACCCAGCAAGTGCGCCTATGATGGGAAGCCTGAGACTTGTGCTATCCTCGCCTGCGGTGTCATGGACCACAAAACTGACAGGATGCATCACAACCTGGTCACAAGAACAGTGCGTGGACCACCTGGCCTTACCAGCCTATGGATGTGAAGTCATCTTAGCATCAAGAGTAATGCATCTGTTCTTGTTTCTCCCTACATGAACCCCAGCCATTTCCATTACAAAGTCACCTATGACAAAATCAAATATTTCTGAGAAGCACATAAGGGGCATCATATGTGGTCTCCGGCTTTGTGCCACAGCCACTACTTGGCATCGACAATGTCTCTTTTGCCTAATTCTTGTTGATTGGTTACTGCTCATACAGCCCTGCTATTGGTGTCAATGCTCCTCAGAACAATGCCACAGTCCTTGTCAAAGATGCTTCCAGGAGCGCTGTCTTTCAAAACCACAGCTGTGTGCATTTTGTTTTGACTCCACCCTACAGTCAGCATCAAAAGCAGACAACACCCAATGAATAAAATAGGAAGATTTTCAAAATTAGGTGCTTTTTCCTAAATCATGTTGGCCTTGGAGTACCAAATGAAGCAGGGCAAAGGCTAATAGGGTTTCGCCAAGAGAACACACTAGTCATAGCAAACACCCTCTTCCAACAACACAAGAGAAGACTCTACACATGGACCAAATTAGATTGCTTATATGCTTTGCCAAAGATGGATTCTATAGAGTCATCAAAAACAAGACCAGGAGATGACTGTGGCTCAGATCATGAACTCCTTATTGCAAAATTCAGACTTAAATTGAAGAAAGTAAAAAAAAGATGTTGATGTGTGGCGGAACCAATACAATATTATAAAGGTAAAAAAAAAAAAAATAAAAGCCTCTGACCAAGTTCAAAAAGAAATAAATAACTTTTTTATGATTAAAAAAAGAAAAACCATTGGACCATTCAGGTATGACCTAAATCAAATCCCTTACAATTATACAGTGGAAGTGAAAAATAGATTCAAGGGATTATTTCTGATAGACAGTGCATCTGAAGAACTATGGATGGAGGTTCATGACACTGTATAAGAGACGGGGATAAAGACCATCTCCAAGAAAAAAAAATGCAAACAGCAAAAAGGCTGTCTGAGGAGGCCTTACAAATAGCTATGAACAGAAGAGAAGCAAAAACCAAAGGACAAAAGGAAAGATATACCCATTTGAATGCAGAGTTTAAAGAACAGTAAGGAGAAATAAGAAAGTCTTCCTCAGTGATCAGTGCAAAGAAATAGAGGAAAACAATACAATGGGAAACACTAGAGATCTCTTCAAGAAATTACAGATACCAAGGGAACATTTCATGCAAACATGGGCTCAATAAAGGACAGAAATGGTAGGGACATAACAGAAGAAGAAAATATTAAGAGGTGGCAAGGATACACAGAAGAACTATACAAAAACGATCTTCACAACCCAGCTAATCACGATGGTATTATCAGTCACCTAAGCCAGACATCCTGAAATGTGAAGTCAAGTAGGCCTTAGGAAGCATCACTGAACAAAGCTTGTGGAGGTGATAGAATTCCAGGTGAGCTGTTTCAAATCCTGAACGATGATGCTGTGAAAGTGTTGCACTCAATATGCCAGCAAATTTGGAAAACTCAACAGTGGCCACAGGACTGGAAAAAGTCAGTTTCATTCCAATCCCTAAGAAAAGCAATGTCAAAGAATGCTCAAACTACCACACAATTGCATTCATCTCACATGCTAGTAAAGTAATGCTCAAAATCCTCCAATCCAGGCTTCAACAGTACTGTAAACTGCCAAATGTTCAAGCTGGATTTAGAAAAGGCAGAGGAACCAGAGATCAAACTGCCAACATTCACTAGATTATTGAAAAAGCAAGAGTGTTCCGGAAAATATCTATTTCTGCTTTACTGACTATGCCAAAGCGTTTGACTATGTGGATCACAACAAACTGTGGGAAATTCTGAAAGAGATGGAAATACCAGACCACCAGACCTGCCTCCTGAGAAATCTGTATGCAGGTCAGGAAGCAAGTTAGAACTGGACATGGAACAACACACTAGATCCAAATTGGGAAAGGAGTACATCAGGACTGTCTATTGTCACCCTGCTTATTTAACTTCCATGCAGAGTACATCATGAGAAACGCTGGGCTGTATGAAGCACAAGCTGGAATCAAGATTGCCAGGAGAAATATCAATAACCTCAGATATGCAGATGACACCACACTTATGGCAGAAAGTGAAGAACTAAAGAGCCTCTTGATGAAAGTGAAAGTGGAGAGTGTTGGCTTAAAACTCAACATTCAGAAAATCAAGATTATGGCATCTGGTCCCATCACTTAATGGCAAATAGATGGGGAAACAGTGGAAACACTGACAGAATTTATTTGGGGGCAGGGGCTCAAAAATCACTGCAGATGGTGACTGCAGCCATGAAATTGACGATGCTTACTCCTTGGAAGAAAAGTTGTGACCAACCTAGACGGCATATTAAAAAGCACAGACATTACTTTGCCAACAAAAGTCTGCCTAGTCAAAGCTATGTTTTTGCCACTAGTCATATATGGACATTTATGGCATCTGGTCCCATCACTTAATGGCAAATAGATGGGGAAACAGTGGAAACACTGACAGAATTTATTTGGGGGCAGGGGCTCAAAAATCACTGCAGATGGTGACTGCAGCCATGAAATTGACGATGCTTACTCCTTGGAAGAAAAGTTGTGACCAACCTAGACGGCATATTAAAAAGCACAGACATTACTTTGCCAACAAAAGTCTGCCTAGTCAAAGCTATGTTTTTGCCACTAGTCATATATGGACATGAGAGTTGGACTATAAAGAAAGCTGAACGCCGAAGAATTGATGCTTTTGAACTGTGGTGTTGGTGAGGACTCTTGAGAGTCCCTTAGACTGCAAGGAGATCCAACCAGTCCATCCTAAAGGAGATCAGCCCTGAGTGTTCACTGGAAGGACTGATGCTGAGGCTGAAACTCCAATACTTTGGCCACCTCATGTGAAGAGTTGACTCACTGGAAAAGACTGATGCTGGGAGGGATTGGAGGCAGGAGGAGAAGGGGACGACAGAGGATGAGATGGTTGGATGGCTTCACTGACTCAATGGACATGAGTTTGAGTAAACTCCGGGAGTTGGTGATAGACAGGGAGGCCTGGCGAGCTGCAGTCCATGGGGTTGCAAAAAGTCAGACTCAGCTGAGCGAGTGAACTGAACTGAACAGCATTCTCAAGTGAACTTATTTGGTCTTTCTCTATAGGTTACGTGATACCGAGAATTTATATTTCATTGCAGTAAGAAAAGTCTACTCACTAACCCTTGGAAAATGCAGTGATGCATGAAAGCCTGTATAACAGAGCCCCAGCACAATCACTGGGATAAGTAAGGTTTGTTCATTGCATTCTCTCATGGTCTTGTGCACAAATTTATAAATCGCTTAAGTGTCTCTAAGTGACTTTGGAATCTTTCACCTCCTTTTGTACAAATTTGGATCACAGGCCCTTTTCATCATCATCCCGTGTGTTTAGCTAACTGGTAGCCTTCCTACAAATTTGTTTGTCTTAGATTTTACATTCTTACCAAAGACTTCACGAGCTTTTAAGCCCTTCCAGTTACAGCACTCTCTATTTGGCAGTATCCCAGCACTCATCCACCTCTTGACTCCAGACACTGGACTGTTTTCTTGGAGGGCAGTAAGTGCTCTCTAGTTCACCAGTGTACCCCCTGTGTCTCAGTGGGGCCTAGCAAATAGTGTTTCATGAGTGCTGAGAGAACAACCTGCAATGCATCATGTAGAGAGCACATTAGACATACTAAGTGTCTACAAGACATTTAACAAAGCTGAAAATTATTTAGCTCCAAGGAGCCTCTTGAGCTACACCCCACTGGCCCAGCTTCAAGACCAAAAAGGCCAGAGTCAGAGAGAGAGAGAGAGACATTAATTGCTTCATGAATAGGGGGAGCTTACGTGTCTACAGCAAGGCCCCAGAGCAACATCCCACTCAGTGCAATAGACAGAAGGCAGAATATGGCAGCAGCTTTTGTTCTTGGGATGGCTGGAGGAGAGGTTATAGGGAAAACTGACAACAGATTGGCTGATGGGTTACCAGGGAAACTAGTGAGGGCACGCTCCCCACTGCCTGTTTGAAAAGCTATCAAAGTGGAGATGTTCTAATCTAAAGGGAAGAACAATTACCAGCTGAGTTTGGGGAAGTATATAGGAAGATCAGCCACGTGAGTAGACAGAAGTGAAGCAGGTGCCAGTTGAGCAGGGGATATACAGAAAGCAAAATAACAGTCATCCTGGATGGCCTGATCATTCACTCCACCCCTACATATCCTGCACCACCCTCATAATCTGGGCGCAGCCCTCTTCTGTGGTACCCCTCAGGTCAGATACGTGGGGAGTCACTATAACCAGATACCATAAATACAATACAGACAGCAGCAGCCAGAATATCAAAAGTAAGATAACTCCTATACTAAGAACAGTCACTAACCAGGGTGTCGGAAAATTTTGGAGCCAAGCACTTACTGGGTCAGTGGAGAGGGAGTCAGTGCAGCATTGTCCTGTCCAGTTATAAAGAAGGTAGGGCCACTCCTTGTTTTTACAGAGCCACGACCATGAGAAGAGGAAGGTCTCAACTTTAAAACATCCTGGTGGCCTAGCCAGGAGTCAGAAGTCACAGTACCTGTCTGCCACACCATGTTACACTGAGTTCCACTAGGGGTGGACCCATTCAGTTCAGACACTCGGTCGTGTCCGACTCTTTGAGACCCCATGAATTGCAGCACGCCAGGCCTCCTGGTCCATCACCAACTCCTGGAGTTCACTCAGACTCAATCCATCGAGTTGGTGATGCCATCCAGCCATCTCATCCTCGGTCGCCTCTTCTCCTCCTGTCCCCAATCCCTCTCAGCATCAGAGTCTTTTCCAATCAGTCAACTCTTTGCATGAGGTGGCCAAAGTACTGGAGCTTCAGCTTTAGCATCATTCCTTCCAAAGATCACCCAGGGTTGATCTCCTTCAGAATGGACTGGTTGAATCTCCTTGCAGTCCAAGGTACTCTCAAGAGTCTTCTCCAACACAACAGTTCAAAAGCATCAATTCTTCGGCACTCAGCCTTCTTCACAGTCCAACTCTCACATCCATACATGACCATGGGCAAAACCATAGCCTTGATTAGATGGACCTTTAGGTCTTTCCAAAAAAAAGAAGAGTTAATACCACACGTTGAACTTGTGTGTCCAGAAGCTGATCTATTCCATTCCACACAGCATAACCACAGGGACTTATGGGCAATCAGTTGTACAGTAATATTCACCAACATGGGCCATTCTGGTGTACTGGCATGTGGGACACGAAGATGGTGAGAGGTTTTCCCCTGGCTGTCAGTTGCCTCCACACAGTCACATTAACCAAGTCAATTTTTCATGAAAGTCCAGAGGAAGAAAACCATGCCATCTTGCTATCAGTTCAGTTGCTCAGTCATGTCCTACTCTTTGTGACCCCATGAATCACAGCACGCCATGCCTCCCTGTCTATCGCCAACTCAGGAGTTTACCCAAACTCATGTCCATTGAGTCAGTAATGCCATCCAATCATCTCATCCTCTGTCGTCCCCTTCTCTTCCTGCCTTCAATCTTTCCTAACATCGGGGTCTTTTCAAATGAGTCAGCTCTTCACATCAGGTGGCCAAAATACTGGAGTTTCAACTTCAATATCAGTCCTTCCAAAGAACACCCAGGACTGATCTCCTTTAGGATGGACTGGTTGGATTTCCTTGCAGTCCAAGGGACTCTCAAGAGTCTTCCCCAACACTACAGTTTAAAAGCATCTATTCTTCAGCACTCACCTTTCTTTATAGTCCAAATTCACATCCATACATGACCACTGGAAAAACCATAGCCTTGACTAGATGGACCTTTGTTGACAAAGTAATGTCTCTGCTTTTTAATATGCTGTCTAGTTTGGTTATAACTTTCCTTCCAAGGAGTAAGCATCTTTTAATTTCATCTTGCTATAGACCCAGGAATTAGACTCATTTCACAGTGAGGCCATTGCTGCCACTCATTCCTCAAATAGATTTCCTCTGCTCAGGCTAGGGACGAAATGTAAGACATCTAACAGGCACAGCATAGTGGAGATCATGACGATTAAGCAAAATACGAGCACTAACAGCATCCCAAGATAATACCACACCTGTTGTCTGCAACACAGTTCAGAAAATTCAAGTTTTCAGTAATCCAGGAATGTGTCTAGAATCATGTAAATAATCTGAACCACAGCTACTCCATTTTGACTTTCTAGAATCCCCCTCCTCAATAGCAAAAGAGATGTACAGTGCATGTTCAGTAGGCCACAAAGCAGGCTACTCTGGTCAGTAGAGTTTAAAGTTAAACCATGGGTAAAACAGAATTATTTTTCCATACTGCCACATGTGAAATTTTTTCCATCATTTCTTTTTTTGATTGTAAACCTTTTGATAGACCAAAGTACATGTACTTTGAAGCCAGAGTAAATGCAGCCTTCCAGCCCTAGGTGCAGATCATGTCCCTCTGGGTGAGAAAACCTTTGTATTTGTCTAGGTATACACATTGTAAGGAAAGTGATCAGATAACATGAACAAGTTCAGAGGTATGCTGATTGGGAAACATTTCAGAGGATGTACATTTTATCAGTTACACCAAATTGCTACACAAATATTATACATGTATTTTTAGCAGTAAACTTAAAGCAAGCAGTGTTACACATCATGAATATTTGTGCTCTGTGAAAACTTCACTAGAAAATTCTCCTTTCATCCTGAACATCAGGATAAAAGTAAGACTGACACAAGAACTTTCATAAATATAGACTTCAATTCAGTTCAGTTCACTCAGTCGTGTCTGACTCTTTGCAACCCCTTGAATTGCAGCACGCTGGGCTTCCCTGTCCATCACCAACTCCCGGAGTTCACTCAGACTCACGTCCATCAAGTCGGTGATGCCATCCAGCCATCTCATCCTCTGTTGTCCCCTTCTCCTCCTGCCCCCAAACTCTCCCAGCATTAGAGTCTTTTCTAATAAGTCAGCTCTTCACATGAGGTGGCCAAAGTACTGGAGTTTCAGCTTTAGCATTATTCCTTCCAAAGAAATCCCAGGGTTGATCTTCAGAATGACTGGTTGGATCCCCTTGCAGTCCAAGGGACTCTCAAGAGTCTTCTCCAACACCACAGTTCAAAAGCATCAATTCTTCAGCACTCAGCCTTCTTCACAGTCCAACTCTCACATCCATACATGACCACAGGAAAAACCATAGCCTTGACTAGACGGACCTTAGTCGGCAAAGTAATGTCTCTGCTTTTGAATATGCTATCTAGGTTGGTCATAGCTTTTCTTCCAAGGAGTAAG
>SJYC01099550.1:0-45830 GCA_006408675.1 Madoqua kirkii
TTGGAATGGAAGCTTTGGTTTTATAAATAAAATAAAATAATTAATTCAAGAACAATAGTTTTAATATCACATATACTCTTTTAGAATCAGCATCTGATGAAGTGTTCTGACTTTCCAAGAAAAAATGAGCATTCAAACTAAATTTCGTATACAATTTCTCTGCAAGCTTGTACTTTGACATGAAAGTTTGATATTTTAAAAGTAAAAATTGGGATCAAGTTAAAGAATATATGCATGCAATAAGGATCTATGAGTGATTATGTTTATCATTGCAATACTGAGTACAATTTGGCTCAGATTCTTAGGAGCCAGAAGAAAATAGAAACCCTAGCTATGATGATTCTTATATTTAAAAAAATGAAACATAGCTCTTAGGGAAAATGAAGTTATGCCTAATAATAAAGCATAAACAGTTCCCTCTGGGGCTATTTTGTAAACTTTACTTTGGAAGCTGCATAATCTTAAATTCAATAGTAAATTTCATACAGTTTCTTGTTTTGGCCATTTAATAAAATAAGAGAGCATAAGATTAGTAGGAACCAGGAAGCCTATTGATCATCTGAATCATAGAGAACAGGCATTCAACTCACCCAGTTGTTAATCACTTTTATTCTTGGACTTTGTGCCCTAAAATTATACTTCTTCCTCAAAGTTGGGCTTTTATTGGTGTAATTCAGATATCAGCCCTCTGAAAATCTCTGCTACATCTAGCCTTATGGAAGGTACGTAAAGAAGAAATAAAATATGTATTTTAAAACATCCCCAAAGAAGAAAACCAAAATAATAAAATTAGATATAAAAACTGATAAACTTTCCTAAAATTTAGGATATATATATATATATATATATACTCTGAAAGGGCACATTATGTGCCTGGGAAAATAGACTGAGAACGCTGAGAAAATCTAACAAAATTATAGGTAATTCAAGAAAGTGAGTAAATTCTTTTGACATCTGGATTAAAAGTCTAAATCATGTAAAAATGAAAGAAAAGCAAATTGTTAAGAATCCAATAGCAAAATTTTATGCCTTCTGGGGTAAACCAAAAATGAAAATCTGAGCCAAGTATTTTATATTCAGATAAATTGTTTTCCAAGTGTAAAGTCAAACTCTTTTCAATATCCCATGAGTTAGTCTTGAGATATCTACTAGAGAATTAACCTTCAGACAACTAAAATGACTGGTAAAAAAAAAAAGTAAAAAAAAAGCTAAAAATATAAAATAAAATGACTGGTAATATATAAGGACTGGTGGTGAGCATTAGCATATAGTTAATTGTAGCACTATGAATAAACAATGATTAAAAAGAAAGTACATAATGCTTGCTCTTGAACAGGTCTCAGTAATTAATGATCTTAAAGGTAGTGGTGGTTTAGTTGCTAAGTCTGTCCAACTCTTGTGACCCCATGAACTGTAGCCTCCCAGGCTCCTCCATCCATGGGATTCTCCAGGCAAGAATACTGGAGTGGGTTGTCATTTCCTTCTCCAGGGGATCTTCCTGACCCATGAACTGAATCCAGGTCTCCTGCATTTCAGGAAGATTCTCTACTAACTGAGCTACAAGGGAAGCTCTACTACATAATGTACCAGTTCTAAAGCTGACATCTTCCCCAGGAGTATAGAGTAAATGGCAAGAAGGAACAGGGATAGAATGCACACTGCTTTAAACACTGACTTTGAAACCATGCAAGCATTTTATAGGCTTCCCTGGTGGCTCAGACGGTAAAGAATCCATCTGCAATGAAGGAGACCTGGGTTTGATTACTGGGTTGGGAAGATCCACTAGAGGAGGGCATGGCAATCCACTCCAGTATTTTTGCTTGGCGAACCCTCACGGACAGAGGAGTCTGGCGGGCTACAGTCCATGGGGTCATAAAGAGTCGGACAAAAAAAGTTAAATCTCTAAACATTGAAGTTAAAATGAGATAAATGAAGCTAAATGGGTAACTAGTTACTGGCATAATAACACAGAAACTAATCAAAATAACTTAAAAAAATTTTTTGGGCTGTATATCCCTAACAGTATAGGCCCTAAACGACAAAAATTGCTGGAAAAATTTAAACAGTTTTTTTAGGTGAGTCAGAGGTAAAGAATTTGCCTGACAGTGCAGGAGACGTAGGGGACACAGGAGATGCTGGTTCAGTCCCTGGGTGGGGAAGATCCCCTGGAGGAGGAAATGGCAACCCATTCCAGAATTCTTGCCTGGAAAATTCCATGGACAGAGGAGCCTGGAAGGTTGCAGTCCTTTGGGTCACAAAGAGTTGGACACAACTGAGCACACACGTATATATGTTTTTTCAGTCATATTATAAATAGTAGTGATTGTATTGCAATTCAAAAATGATATGTATATAAAGTATAATTCTGTGATTTTGTAATTCTGTAATTCAGTGTCCTTCACAAGCAAGATTCTTGGCAAGGGACAAAGGAAAAACAGATGTCAGAAATAAGAGATTAGGTAAAGACCTTTTAGTCCTGAATTTGAAGTATCAATATAAATCAATGATGTTTTTACTTGAAAAAAACTATTTTCTAAATTTTTCAACTGAAAATTCCCATAAATACTGATGTACCCATTAACAACGAATACCTCTAGCATCTAGAATTTAGTGCTAAAATCTACTTTCTTTCTGAAAGGAGCCAGAGCTCCTTGGAGAAACAGCTAATTCCAGGACCATGACAGGAAATGTACAGATCATGTTGTATGCTCTTGTCACATCAAATAATAAGGAAGCAATCAAAGAGTACTAGGTTTATGTCAAAGATTTGGGAGCCAACTTGCAGAGACTGTCAAAGATGAGACAATACAGAGACCAATGAGAGGAAAAAATACTTTAAAAATTGAAATACATCAAATAAGTTTAAATCCAGGAGTTCATAATGATAATTAAAAATTTATCAGCAATTGAAAGACACTAGTGAACCAACTCATTATCTTGAAAACTTATAAACAAAGAACTACTGGATAATGAAATAGAAGAGTAAGATTTTATTTTGGCATTTTAGCAAATAAATAAAAAATAACTGATAGAATTAGAATATCACTGTCTTGTAACCCAAAATGAAAGCAGGGGTCCTCAGACTTTTTGGCACCAGGGACCAATTTCATGTAGACAATTTTCCACTTACCAGAGATGGGGTAGGAAGGTTTGGGGATGATTCACGTGCATTACATATATTATGCACTTTATTTCTATCTAATGCTGCTGCTGATCTGAGCGGAGGTACCTGTGGATGGCTGGGAGGTTGGGGTCTCCTGAATTAATGGATCTAGTCATATAGTTACTGCTAATATCAGAAAGAGCAAGATAACCAGATAGGTGTCTCCTGATGGAGGAAAAAAGTGCCTCCTAAAAAAATCTATTTTCAGAAAATCAAGTCTGAATTTGGTCAATCCTCCAGATTCAAAGACTAATTTATAAAAAAATTCAGAAGGAAGAGGAACAGAGTAAACTATACTTTGGGGATATAATCAGCAAAATCCTATAGGACATACAATCAAGTTTCTCCAGCAAATACATTACAAAGAGAAAAAAAAAGACAGAGTCAGAAACCAATAGATGAAAAACAACTTAAAATGAATATATTAACCAATCACTACATGTGAGCCTTGTTTGGATCCTGATTCAAACTAGAAAACTTTGTGACATTAAAGTGATAATTGGAAATTTGAACACTGAATATTTGATAATATTCAGGAATTATTAATTTAAAAAATATGATCATGATATTGTTATATAAAAAAGTCCTTTCCTTTTAGAGTTACATACTGAAATATTTGTTCATAAAATAAAATGTTATCTGGAATTTGTCACAAAATAATTTGGCAAGATAAATATAGGGTAAATGTACTTTGTTTAAGCTGGATAATGGCACATAGGGAGTTTACTACATTGTTCCCTATATTTTGAGGGGTAAATGTTCAAAAATAAAACATTTAAAACAAAAACCTGCATAGCACTGTCATGCCCTAAAGGTACTTGAAATATTTGCAATTTTCTCCATTAAGGAGTTATTTCTTTTCCGCTGTCTCTGAAAAAAGCAGCCAGTGTTGCATGCGAGACCAGTGAGGGTTAAAGAGAGCAAGCAGCTGATACATCTGGGGAGCATTAGCTATGTTAAGGACAAGCCAGCATGAAAAGGTAACCGGAAGAAGCAGCTGAATATTCTCTGGTCAAGCCTTGAGGTCATCTGAATTAAGGGACTGTGGTTTACAGCTAGCATAGGACATTTATCATTTCAGCACTTTGTTTCAAACCCCAGCACAAGAGTTCCTTTGGTTTGGAATTGGATCAAAACCGAGTAAAAGACTTTTTTATTCTCCATAAGCAATTTTAAATGTTTTGTATACCTTTCAGGAAAGAAAAGACAGGATTTATAATATAGTAACAAAAATTGAATGTCTCTTAGAGTTTTTTCTATATTACAAAATTTTTCATTAGCTATAAATGTGAATATGATAAATACTTCTTTTGACTGTCCTATCAGGTTAGGATCTACAGTATGTATTATATGTGGCACTGTGAAAAGCATGGTAGTTACAGGGTTATTGCAATTTCATGGAATATAAGACTGAAATAAAACAAAGTTACCTAAAATATCAACTCTGCCATTTCTCAGCTTGTTGGGTTGGAAAGTCTATTTTGGTTCCCTCATCTGTAAAACAGGATGTTTTGTAGTAAGATTTAGAGATAATGCATAAAGCACCTCACCCATAGCTTCAATATGTAGAAGAATTGTCATTTTCAGATTTGCTTTCTTATCATCAATGAATTCTGCCACTTGCCTTTGAGTAAAGAGTTGGACACGACTGAGTGACTTCACACACACACACACACATACACACACACACACACACACACGCACACAGAGGCATCTTTCAGTATGACATTTTTCTCTTTTTATAAACACCACTACTAGGTGCTGCTGCTAAGTCGCTTCAGTCGTGTCCGACTCTGTGCGACCCCAGAGACGGCAGCACACCAGGCTCCCCCGTACCTGGGATTCTCCAGGCAAGAACACTGGAGTGGGTTGCCATTTCCTTCTCCAATGCATGAAAGTGAGAAGTCAAAGTGAAGTCGCTCAGTCGTGTCTGACTCTTAGCGAGCCCATGAACTGCAGCCTACCAGGCTCCTCTGTCCACGGGATTTTCCAGGCAAGAGTACTGGAGTGGGATGCCATTGCCTTCTCCACTAGGTGCTGTCCGATGCTATCAGATCAATCTCTTCTGAAGAAAAAATTGAAATGAGTCAATGCTCACAGATTCATTTTTCTCTTATGGTAAAACAATGTTTCTTAAAAGTTAAAGACTTTTGGATAACAATGTGCAATAAAGACTCAAGTACAATACTAGTTTTAATCTTCTAATACTCTGATAACTAATACTATGAAAGATGCAAAAGTGTGTAGTGGATTACACAATTGGAGAAAACACAGCTCTGCCTGAGTCAAAATGGAAATCGAAGACTAAATATGCTATACTTCAGCCATTCATAGTTTGAGCTGCAACATGGCCTCTCTTCCTGATCTCTTGTCTTTTCTTATTAAAAAATAGCAGTGAATAATTAAGATGTATAAACTGTTTTGATGCAATTTTAATGCATATAACTTCATGATATGCTTATAATCAGCCACATCTATATTGTAAATTTCATTCAAACTACATGGTAAAATAAGTCCCTTTCACTTACAGCAAAAGCTAAGACTAGCAAGTGTTTTCTATCAACTTATGTGTCATTTAATGTAGGACAGAAGTTTACAAAGCAAGAGAGCTGACAGTTTAAGCGACAGTTAGGAAGGCCATGAAGCTACTCTGTGATGCTATGGGCCTACTTTCATTCCTGCTAGTTACATCACTGACTAGAGACTGAGACTCGGGGAAGCACTATGCTTTTTATTGTACTCAGCATATTCACTATATAATCAATCCAAATCCATCACAGAAAGATTAGATGTAGTAAAGTTAAAAAAAAAAACTAATATCTCCCATTCAGAAGTAATTACCATTATTACAGACTTAGGCATCTCTATCCAGATTTTGTATGAACTTAAGAAAAATTTAATTTTACAAATATTCGGCCAACTAGGTATGTTTCACAACTTATTTTTCCACAAAACATTTGATATTCCTTTGCAAATATTTTCAATGATATTTAATACAGATAAACATTAAGAACTGTTATAACACAGCATTTTGTGGTATGGAGGACATATACTTAACCAATTTTCTGTTGCTTTTTTTATTCTCTTTTTCTTTTATATATATATATATGTCTTGGATATAGATCTTTATACTAAGGAAATATAATGTGTGAAAATTCCCAGAAGTGGAATTTTAGTATGTTTTGAGATTTTCTTCCTAATCTCCCAGTTTGTGCTTCTTAAAGTAGCTTATTCACTTTCCATGGCATACTCTTCTGTTAGCAGCACAGCATGTAATGGAAAAAGCCACAGAAGGTGGATAGGAATAGGTTTATTTACTTATTTATTTATTTTTTGTTTGCAATCCCTCTGCAATAGGCTTGCTGTCAAATGAGAAAAAAATTTCTCAGTATCAATCTGACCATTGTTGATCAAGCCATGGAATGTACAAAAGCATTAAGAGGAGACATATGTGATCTGGAACTGTGGCCCCATAGGTGCCGCTGGAACCATCCCTGAGTTTTAGAATAAATCCATTTAAACAGGTATTTTAGAAAGTTTTTGAGCAGTTAAAAGTTTAACTTAGATATAGCTTAGTTCCTTACAAAGTCAACACTATAATAGTCTTTGGCCACTTTTAATTTTATAGATAAAGCCTGACTTATAAAAGTGCTTTGTGCATTATGGTTCTTCTTCATAAGCTTCTAAATTTCAATTTTCTACTCTTTTAAAGTCAGCCATTTCCCATGAACAAAACCAGAATAAAATGTCTTGTTTCAAATGCAGAATTGGGTTACATGTCTGGTTTCAATGATTATGCATAAGAAATACATTTTGGTGACTGAAGCTCTGTAATTTTTAGTGACTAACTATAAAGAAAATATTTACAAAGAAAAGTTTTAGTCAGTGTCTATGTGCTTATACACACTGATACCCCCTCAGGGTCCATTCTGTGAATGTTCTCATTTTATAATGCACTGTTAGCACTACCTGCCTCAAGCACCTAATTTAGGAGCATTCTGCACACACGAGGAGTCAGCTTGTGGCAAAAATTAGAATGAAGCCAACCTTCCCAACAGATCACTCATTTCTGCATCTCTGCTCATGGCTTGGGTTTGTCTGCATATGATAGAAGATGAATACTGCTAATCCTGGCAAGTGAAAAGGTTGCTTAAGACTTGAATCCAGAGAACAGAAAAATGTTAGGATACAAGAAAGTAAGGACAAAACCAGAAATGAAGAAACATTCATGAATAAGGTTGATGTACATGGAAGTGCAATCAAGATCTGGGATCAGTACAACTGCTTAGATAAATGGTACCCTTTATTAAAAGAAAAAAAAAAAGTGCTTTCCCTAGGTCTGCCCTGTCTCATTATATCAATACCACATCTACGCTTGGGGAAAGTTTGACCAACCACTTGTTGACCATGTCAAATTGTGTTCAAATTGGTTTAAGCATGTCCCATTTGTTAGCTGTGGCAAAATTAGTTGCGTATGTCACTCTGACAATTACTGCCGGGTCATAGTAAGAAACAGGAAAGCATAAGTAGAACAATAAACAAAACAGAACAAATAATCAGGCTCCTTTTCTACCCTGATTTGGCAGTGTACTGGTGAGCAGCTGGGGACATGATTTGCTTGGCAGTGGAAGCCTCCAGGTCTACAGGGATACAGTTAGTAGGAGTTTCACCAGGAGAAGGAGTTTCAACACAATGAGGATTCTCATCAGGTTAATTCAGTTACCTAAGCAGCCTTTGCAACAGAGAGCCACTGGTCACACTGCCCATGACCCACAGCCTCTCTTCTAGCTTAGTAGGCAAGCAGCAACTCATAACAAAGAAAAAGTAGGAAGAGATTTGATGTATAACATGGGTAGGTGTAGTACTAGGAGTGGGGAAGCTATCTTGATGCATACAGTGTCACAAGTCCTCAGGGTGAGGGCCCCAGTATCAAGCATATAGCGAATCCATTAGCCAGGGAAATCCCAGCTAGCTATGGGATTGGAGGATGCAGCCCCATAATTTGTTGGGTTAATGTCATCTTAGAATTCTCTACTGGACTAGAGACTGCCAGTTTTGTTATTGGTACACAACACTATGTTGGTCCAAGAAAGGAGGTAGTTAAGGGGCAGAAGTGACAACTAGATTAAAGCATGGATGAGGAATTTGAAACTGACAGATAATCCAGGCAGTGCTCCTAAAATAGTAGTGAACTGGAGTTTCAAACGCAATCAGGACCTTCAATCAGCCTTGATGCCAATTTTGCATCTGGAAAATCCCCCGGGACCTCTAGTTTAGTTCTGTCACTCAGTCGTGTCCAACTCTTTGCAACCCCATGGACTGCAGCACACCAGGCTTCCTCTAGGAAATCCATCACCAGCTTCCGGAACTTACGCAAACTCATGTCCATCAAGTTGGCGATGCCATCCAACCATCTCATCCTCTGTCATCCCCTTTTTCCCCCACCTTCAATCTTTCCCAGCATCAGGGTCTTTTCTAATGAGTCAGTTCTTTGCATCAGGTGGCCAAAGTATTGGAGTTTCATCTTCAGTATCAGCCTTTCCAATGAATATTCAGAACTGATTTCCTTTAGGATGGACTGGTTGGATCTCCCTGAAGTCCAAGGCTGAGGTGACCACTCACTTCGTGGTCAGTACTAGAACTGAGTCCAGAACAGCCCAAGTAAAGAAGCTGAAGTATATACACAGGACTTTAGAAAGACCAAAACTGCTGCCACACAGGTTGGGGACAAATCCTGCACTACCATCCATGTAGTGGTGGTGAGTGAACACTACTACATATTAATAATAGGAATAGACTCAATTCAGCCTAGAGGAAGCCTCTGTTAGGGCAAGTCCCAGGAAGCCACAACCTCTCTGAGTAGGAAAGGAAAAGTGGAATCTGAGTCTGGTAGTCAATCCTGAATGATGAAGGAGTTGGAAAGAAAGAAGCACTTGTGACAACAAAAAAGTGAGGGTCATCTGTTATACGACTTCTCCCCTGTTGTAGTGGTCATATCTCAAAGGGAATGGTAGAGCCACCTAGCCAGGCATTTTGGAAATTTTAGGAAACTTCTCCACTTTTTGTCACACTAATTGGGAAACATTATGGACATTCGGTAAGAAGGTTCAGGGATACATAGTGTCCTGCAATTAAATATTTTTCTTCAGTTCAGTTCAGTTCAGTCGCTCATTCGTATCCGACTCTTTGCGACCCCATGAATCATAGCACACCAGGCCTCCCTGTCCATCACCAACTCCTGGAGTTCACTCAGACTCACGTCCATCGAGTCAGTGATGCCATCCAGCCATCTCATCCTCTGTCATCCCCTTCTCCTCCTGCCCCCAATCCCTCCCAGCATCAGACTCCTTTCCAATGAGTCAACTCTTCCCATGAGGTGGCCAAAGTACTGGAGTTTCAGCTTTAGCATCATTCCTTCCAAAGAAATCCCAGGGCCAGTCTCCTTCAGAATGGACTGGTTGGATCTCCTTGCAGTCCAAGGGACTCTCAAGAGTCTTCTCCAACACCACAGTTCAAAAGCATCAGTTCTTCAGCACTCAGCTTTCTTCAGAGTCCAACTCTCACATCCATACATGACTACAGGAAAAACCATAGCCTTGACTAGATGGACATTAGTTGGCAAAGTAATGTCTCTGCTTTTGAATATGCTATCTAGGTTGATCATAACTTTTCTTCCAAGGAGTAAGCGTCCTTTAATTTTATGGCTGCAATCACCACCTGCAGTGATTTTGGAGCCCCCCAAAATAAAGTCTGACACTGTTTCCACTGTTTCCTCATCTATTTCCCATGAAGTGATGGGACCCGATGCATGATCTTCGTTTTCTGAATGTTGAGCTTTAGGCCAACTTTTTCACTCTCCACTTTCACTTTCATCAGGAGGCTTTTTAGTTCCTCTTCATTTTCTGCCATAAGGGTGGTGTCATCGCATATCTGAGGTTATTGATATTTCTCTCGGCAGTCTTACACCTGCACAACTCCCAAACTGTCTCACTGGATATTTATATAGAAGAAAAAAAATCTATCTAGAGCCTAATTCCTTTTATAGAGAACACAAAAAAATTCTGTGCTGTTCTAATATACATTGAATCTTGTAATAAAGACTGTAAATTGAGGAGGTATTTGACTTGATTAGAATGATTCCATGAGGCATTCACCATCTCAGAAAACCACATCCCTGAGAGTAATGCTGCTAATGATATTTGGGCCACCTATATAACACACCTGGACTGTTAGAGTCTGTATCTATCACATTCACAAAGATTCTATACCTAGTTGCCAACACTGGGATGCTTGACTGTCTGATGATACAGTCAAATCTGAGTTATTAAGAATTAAAACTAAATAAACTAAAACAAATATATAACTGTTATTATTGTGCAGTTGCTATAAAGAAAATAAATAAAGTCAAAAATTAGCTATGAAAAAAGATTAATAAAACAAATAAACTCCTAGCAAGATTAATGAAAAAGAGAAAAGGCTCAAACTACCAATATCAGAAATGAAAAAAGGAGACATCACTAGAAATCATGCAGGCATTGAGAAGGTAATAATAAGATATTATTTAGAACTGTGGTTCCCAATCTTTTTGGCAACCAAGGACCAGACAGTTTTCAATGGATTAAGAAACGGGGGTGATGGCTTCATGACGACTCAAGCTCATTACATTTATTGTGCCTGTATGCTCAGTCACTCAGTCATGTCTGACTCTTTACAACCCCGTGGAGTGTAGCCCACCAGGCTCCTCTGTTCATGGGATTTCCCAGGCAAGAATACTAGAATGAATTTTCTACTCCAGGGGATCTTCCCAACCCAGGTGTCAAACCCATGTCTTCTGTTTCTCCTTTACTGGCAGGCAGATTCTTTACCACTGCAGCACCTGGGAAGGCCAATCTAATGCCACCACTGATCTGACAGGAGGTACTGGTCCACAGCCTGACGGCTGGGGACCCCTGATTTAGAACATTACAATAATTACCTTGAAAACTTATTTGTAAAAAAGGTCAAATTTCTAGAAAATCTCAAATTACCAAAGTACCACTTAAAGAAAAAGAAGATATGAATAGTTCTACATCTATTAAAGAAATTGAACTTGAAATTCCAACCTCTCTGCAACTTTAAATAACATACATTTTACTCAAGGTCTTCCAAAGATTAGAGAAGAGGAAATCCCTGTTGACTTCTATAATGAACCCAGCAAGGGTATTTCCTTCTCCAAAAAGGAAACCTAAAAACTAAACTCTCTCTTCAAACTAGATAAAAATTCTAAAGAAAATAATTGCAAACATAATTCAAGCTCTACACAGAAAGGATCATATATCACAACCAAGAAGGATTTATTCTGAGAATATGATGTTGGATTAACATTTGGTAATTGGGCAACGTAATTTAGTAATTAACAGATAAAAGGAAAAAAAATATGGCTTACAATAGAGGCAGGAAAAGCATTTGGTAAAATTCAATACTTGTTCATGATAATAACTTAAAATACTCTAGAAATAGAAAGATATTTATCTAATGATAAGCATCTCAAAAGAACACAAATAGTACAAATACAAAAAAAAATCATTTCAAATTTAGAGGTAAAATTTCAAGCTTTTATCATAGAATTGGGCATGAGACATGGATGCTTACAATTACCACTTACTGTATAGAGCAGGCATCACAAATCCAAATGCCTATAAGGGTTATGATGACAGAGAAAGGAGGGATCTGTGGAATTTGAAAGAGAAGCTTCTGCCAAAAGTCATTCAAATTCAATTACAAAACAAGACCAAACAAAACCAAGACAAAACAAAACAAAACTCACTGGCCCAGCCAAACAAAATATCTGCAGGCCAGATTTAGCCTGGAGTCTGCAAACTGGTGAACTTGGTTGAGGTTATTTTGGGCCCAGCCTTTAAAGATTCTTTATATAACCAGCTGATAGGATAGGATACAAAACTTCACATCCTAAGTGAAAATACTAATAAGTATATTACTACCTGAAGAAGATCTTGTGTATTAGTAGATGTCAAAGCCTAAGCAAAACTGTCTTATTTGGAAAAAGAGCTGGAAAGGCAAATCACATAACAGAAAGAATAAACAATACAAAGGATATTATATGAAAAGGGAGGCTTAGACTGTGGGTCATCAGGAGTAGTGATATAACAGCAAAACCAGTTGGTTATTAATTATTCTAAGATATCCCCAGGGTACCTCTGCCTGAATTTGTCATATTGTGCAAGTGTGAAAGGAAGGTGAGTAAAAAATCCATTATAGAGTTGGCTGTTTTCTTTTGTTAAACCTTTTCCTACACTTTGGGCTTCCCTGGTGGCTCAGGGGTTAAAGCGTCTGCCTGGAATGCTGGAGGCCAGGGTTCGATCCCTGGGTCGGGAAGATCCCCTGGAGAAGGAAATGGCAACCTGCTCCAGTACTCTTGCCTGGAGAATCTCATGGAGGGAGGAGCCTGGTAGGGTACAGTCCATGGGGTCGCAAAGAGTCGGACACGATTGAGTGACTTCACCTCACCTTCCTACACTTTACTATTGGAAGTGTTCTGCATGTAATAGCCACTGGTGAAGGCTTTGAATAGTTTTCTCTCCTGCTGTCCTTGATGTTCACAGTGACTAGGAATGGTCCTCTGTGTCCCTAGACTGGTGTCATCAGCTTGCTCCTGGGCTCACTGTTGCAAACACAGGAAGGCAGAAGGAAGGCAAGCCATTTTGCTCAGGAAGAGCAACCTCTGGGTGGTCCATTTTGCACATGTGTTAAGATCTAGCTTGACCCAGAACCACCTCTCATTTTGCAGGGAGAGGTTCATGGAATCTTTGGTGCAGTGACTTTCTGAATCTAAACTGACCTTGGCTTTTGTGTTTCCTTGGAAAATCTTCTCTCAGCTTTGAAAAGGGATGAGCTTTTTGCCTGCTTCCCAGAACGAGGCAGAGATTGCATGCAGATGGCCAAAAGTCTAAACCTGATCCCCTCTGGTGTCTTTGGCACTTGGTGTGGGTTTCCCAGGTCAGCCAGTTAGGCAGCTCCAAGAGTTCACCCAGAGTCCTCAAAGGAAATCTCATCCTTGAAGCAAGATGTGGACAGAACTGACCACCCGCACAGAGGTCAGTCTGGGCTGTCACCCTGCCAGGCTTGGCACATAGCTACAACTGCTTTCAGAAATGTCAGCATTTGGAGGAGGTCTTGACTGTGTTGGTATTTATGATCACAACTCTATATGTCCGATGATGTGACTTGGATTCTTCCAGTTTGTCTCCAGCTTTCTTGCCCTTCAGATAACTAAACTACAATGGCTGCCACCAAAAGCCTAAGCCAGTGACACCAGGGACCAAGGGAGAGAATAAAGCTATTTCCTACAAATTCTACTTACCTTTCTTTGCACTCCATCCTTTTAAACCACGTCCAGTTGTCTCCTCAATTCACTAAATCACCTTTAGTTTTTTCCTAAAAAAGAGGGTAAGATGGAAAAAAACAGTTTTTCTTTTATCATATGTTGCTTCAAGAACAGTGTCTGGCAACAAGTTTAAGCTCAGATTAGAGAGGAAGAGATTTAAATTTGGGTAAATTAGATTCATTATGCTGGATCTTGTGGATAGAGAGCCTATTTTATTTAATTTATATTCCTTGTGCTTAAATGGGGCTTTCCAGGTGGCTCAGTGGTAAAGAATCTGCCTGCCAGTATAGGAGACACAGGAGACATGGGTTCAATTCCTGAAACGGGAAGATCCCCTGGAACAGGAAATGACAACCCACTCAGTATTCTTGCAGAGGAGCCTGGTGGGCCACAGTCCACAAGGTTGCAAGAGAGTCAGACACAACTGAGCACACACGCACATTACACATGCCTACACAGAGTATGGCTGGCAGGCGTGCGATAAACGGCTGCTGAATGACTTTGTGGGAGGAAGTTTACCACTGGAATTTAGATATCTCATTAAGAATACTGGTGGGGATAGAAGTGTATGAGCCAAATAATTATAGACCACATCTTTTAAATTCATATATATTAAGTACTTTATTAAATGGAAAAACAATTACTTGAAAAATACCACTGATTTTAAACCATTAAAATTCCTATGGGGAAAAAAACATGGTATACCGCAGGTTCCAGTGGTCTCTGCCCATCTAGAAGTGTGAACAGCTAAAAGGAAGCAGACTTCTCTAGTAAAGACAACCTGACTGTCTTCTAAAAGCTAGGCAGGCATATTGGCAAGGCTAGTAAGGTCAGAAGCATGGCAAACACTTCCTAAGCAATAGATTTGGCAGTGAAAAAAATTTTCATCAACATGGAACCACTTTGGGGAAACTCCTTTCCACATTTTTGTCTGTGTGACAGGTTGGACTGGCTCCAACCCCAATTCTAGTCCTCAACTCTGGACTAGAGTTGATCCAAAGATTTTGAATAATGCCATCAGAAAAGGTATGCATTTCTTTTGGTAGAGTTATGAAGGTGATAAGCATGAGGACTGAGTTATTTCTGTCCATCTTTACCCCTAGGTGGGAAGAGTCTTTCAGAGAATGAAAATAATGCAAAGAAACTCAGAAATAAAAGATCAATACAGATAGTTTTCTGGTCATTACAATCCAGCTATTCCTGAAGCTGCTATCTGTACTGTTTAGTGGAAAACTTTTTAAAGTCCATTTCCCCTCAGCATATCTCCCTCCATTGTTTTTCCTCAGCTCTCAGCCAACAAAGTAATATTTTCCTTAAAAAATAGGTCCTTGAGGAGAACATAGGCAAAACACTTTCAGACATACATCACAGCAGGATCCTCTATGATCCACCTCCCAGTATGCTGGAAATAAAAGCAAAAATAAACAAATGGGACCTAATTAAAATCAAAAGCTTCTGCACAACAAAGGAAACTATAAGTAAGTGAAAAGACAGCCTTCTGAATGGGAGAAAACAATAGCAAATGAAGCAACTGACAAACAACTAATCTCAAAGATATACAAGCAACTTATGCACCTCAACTCCAGAAAAATAAACGATCCAATCAAAAAATGGGCCAAAGATCTAAACAGGCATTTCTCCAAAGAAGACATATGGATGGCTAACAAACACATGAAAAGATGCTCAACATCACTCATTATCAGAGAAATGCAAATCAAGACCACAATGAGGTACCACTTCACACCAGTCAGAATGGCTGCAATCCAAAAATCTACAAGCAATAAATGCTGGAGAGGATGTGGAGAAAAGGGAACCCTCTTACACTGTTGGTGGGAATGCAAACTAGTACAGCCATTATGGAAAACAGTGTGGAGATTCCTTAAAGAATTGCAAATAGAGTTGCCTTATGACCCAGCAATCCCACTGCTGGGCATACACACCGAGGAAACCCGAATTGAAAGAGACACATGTACCCCAATGTTCATTGCAGCATTGTTTATAATCGCCAGGACATGGAAACAACCCAGATGTCCATCAGCAGATGAATGGCTAAGAAAGCTGTGGTACACATACACAATGGAGTATTACTCAGCCCTTAAAAAGAATAAGTTTAACGCAGTTCTAATGAGATGGATGAAACTGGAGCCGATTATACAGAGTGAAGTTAGCCAGAAAGAAAAACACCAATACAGTATACTGACACATATATATGGAATTTAGAAAGATAGTAATGATGACCCTGTAAGTGAGACAATATAAGAGACACAGAGGTATAGAACGGACTTTTGGCTTCTGAGGGAGAGGGTGGGATGGTCTGGGAGAATGGCAATGAAACATGTATACAACCATATAAGAAATGAAGCACCAGTCTATGTTCAATACAGGATACAGGATGCTTGGGGCTGGTGTACAGGATGATCCGGGGAGATGGGAGGGGGAAGGGAGGTGGGAGGGGGCTTCAGCATTGGGAGATCGTGTGCACCTGTGGCTGATTCATGTCGGTGTGTGGCAGAACCAGTGCAGTACTGTAAAATGGAATAAAGTATTAAATTAAAAAAATTTAAAAATATAGACAAAGCCTAAAAATAAATAAATAAAATAAAGTTAGATCAAGCATGTGTGTTGCAGGAATATGGAAATGCTGTATCTCTGCTTATCACATGTTCTACATACCAGAATCTATATATATCGAGAGTGCACATATGTATACAATGTACATGTCTAAAAATTTTTGTAGTAGCAATATTGGTACTATCCAAGAATTGGAAAACATTACAGTATGAGCAGTATAATAAATACAGAGCTGTACAGTAAAGCATTGATCATTATAATAAAATTAAAAGGCTACAGCAAAAAAAAAAAAAAAAGTTTCCACTGTCTTGTGATCCTGTCTCTTATACACATCTAGATGTGTATAAGAGACAGGGATGCTATGATCTTCATTTTTTGAATGCTGAATTTTAAGCCAGCTTTTTCACTGTTTAGTTCCTCTTTGCTTTCTGCCATTAGGGTGGTGTTATCTGCATATCTGAGGTTATTGATATTTCTATATCAATAGAAATATTGATTTAGATATTGATTGGCAGACTTGATTCCAGCTCGTGCTTCATCCAGCCCAACATTTCACATGATGTACTCTGTGTATAAGTTAAATAAGGGTGACAAAATACAATTTTAATGTACTCCTTTTCCAATTTTGAACCAGTCCATTGTTCCTTGTCTGGTTCTAAATGTTGCTTCTTGACCTGCATATAGGTTTCTCAGGAGGCAGGTAAAGTGGATACATCTGGAAATTTGTGGTTCACGTACTGTTGAAGCCTAGCTTGAAGGATTTTGAATGTTACTTTACTAGCATATGAAATGAGCAAAGTTATACGGTAGTTTGACTCTTCTTTGGCCTTGCCCTCCTTCAGGACTGCAATGAAAACTGACCTTTTCCAGTCCTGTGGCCACTACTGAGTTTTCCAAATATGCAATATATTGTGCTTCTGTTAGGTCCATACCATTTCTCTTCTTTATTTTCTTGTCTTTGCATGAAATGTTCCCTTGGTGTCTCTGATTTTCTTGAAGAGATCTCTAGTCTTTCCCATTCTTTTCCTCTGTTTCTTTCCACTGTTCACTTAAGAAGACTTTCTTATCTCTCCTTGCTATTCTTTGGAACTCTGCGTTTAGATGGATATATCTTTCCTTCTCTCCTTTGACTTTCGCTTTTCTTCTTCTCTCAGCTATTTGTAAGTCCTCCTCAGACAAACAGTTTGCCTTACTGCATTTCTTTTTCTTGGAGATGGTTTTGGTTACTGTCTCCTGTACAGTGTTACAAACCTCCATCCACAGTTCTTCAGGCACTCTTATCAGATCTAATTTCTTGAATCTATATGTCACTTCCATTGTATAATAATAAGGAATTTGATTCAGGTCATACCTGAATGGCCTAATGGTTTTTCCTACTTTTCTTCAATTTAAGTCTTAATTTTGTAATAAAGAGTTCATGATCTGAGCCTCAGTTATCTCCTGGTCTTGTTTTTGCTGACTGTATAGAGCTTCTCCATCTTCGGCTGCAAAGAATATAATCAATCTGATTTGGGTATTGACCATCTGGTGATGTCCATGTGTAGAGTCGTTTCTTGTGTTGTTGAAAAAGGGTGTTTGCTTATCATAGATAATACCAACTTCCAGATAACTCATCATCTAAATCCCCAAAAGAAAATCAGGCTTCCCAACCCAAGAAGTATGTTTCCTGTCATATCAGGGCATTCCTATGTATAATCTTGACCTTTATATTTGCAGATAGCACTGTCAGTGTGTCTCATGTAGGTAAGTTTGGCCAAAAGACAGAAGTGTGGTCTATGGCAACTGTTTTCTAGATCTTGTGGCTGTTTGCAACTTTTTTTTTTTTAATGTAAAAAGCAAATACCTACGCATTTGTACTTTTCAAAAAACTCCAAAGTAATTCTGATATGTGTCTAGATTTTAAAAAGTGATTACAAGTTTTTCTATTAAATGGAAGTTTTGGTGATATGGAATTCTATTATTTTTCTCTTTACTAATCATGATATAATGGTATTAAATAATAATTACATAATCATAATAGTAAAAGATATTTATCAATTTTCACAATCAACTGCCAGACAAAAATTAAAGATAATTATAACTGCAAGCCATAATGGAAACATGATTAACCTAACAATATAAAATATAATTACATACAGTTTAGGGGCTCAAGCAGAGTGGTGTGGCAAGTGAGGTTGCATACATGCACATGTGTTCATCTGCCAAGTCTGTGTCTTTTGGTTGCAGGATTTGATCCATTTACATTTAAGGTAATTATTGGTATGTATGATCCTGTTCAGTCACTCAGTCGTGTCTGACTCTTTGCGACCCCATGAATCACAGCACGCCAGGCCACCCTGTTCATCACCAACTCCCAAAGTCCACCCAAAGCCATGTGCATTGAGTCAGTGATGCAATCAAACCATCTCATCGTCTGTCGTCCCCTTCTCCTCCTGCCCTCGATCTTTTCCAGCATCAGGGTCTTTTCAAATGAGTCAGCTCTTTGCATCAGGTGGCCAAAGTATTGGAGTTTAAGCTTCAACATCAGTCCTTCCAGTGAACACCCAGGACTGATCTCCTTTAGGATGGACTGGTTGGACCTCCTTGCAGTCCAAGGGACTCTCAAGAGTCTTCTCCAACACCACAGTTCAAAAGCATCAATTCTTCGGCACTCAGCTTTCTTTATACTCCAACTCTCACATCCATACATGACCACTGGAAAAACCATAGCCTTGACTAGATGGACCTTTGTTGACAAAGTAATGTCTTTGCTTTTTAATATGCTATCTAGGTTGGTGATAACTTTCCTTCCAATCTGCAGTGATTTTGTTACCGTTTCCTTAATTGTTTGGGGTTTATTTTCTGTAAGTCTTTTCCTTCTGTTTCCTGCCTAGAGAAGTTCCCTTAGCATTTGTTGTAAAGCTGGTTTGGTGTGCTAAATTCTCTTTTGTCTGTCTAGAAAGCTTTTGATTTCTTCATCAGATCTGAATGAGAGTCTTGCTGGGTAGAGGATTCTTGGTTGTAGTTTCTTCCCTTTCATCACTTTAAATGTATCATGCCCTTCTGTTCTGGCTTGTAGAGTTTCTGTTGAGAATTCAGCTGATAACCTGATGGGAGTTCCCTTGCATGTCTGTTGTTGTTATTCAGTCACTCAGTTGTGTCCAACTCTTTGAAATCCCATGCACTATAGCATACCAGGCTTCCCTGTCCTTCACTATCTCAAAATTTGCTCAAACTTATGTCCGTTGAGTGGATGATGCCATTCAACCATCTCATCCTCTGTCATGCCCTTCTCCTGCCTTCAATCTTTCCCAGCATCAGTGTTTTTTCCAATGAGATGGATCTTCACATCAGGTGACCAAAATATTGAAGCTTCAGCTTCAGTCCATCCAATGAATATTCAGGGTTGATTTCTTTTAGGACTGACTGGTTTGATCTCCTTGCTGTTCAAAGGACTCTTAAGAGTCTTCTCCAGCATCACAGTTCGAAAGCATCAATTCTTAGGTGCTCAGCCTTCTTTATGGTCCTACTCTCACATTCATACATGAGTATTGAAAAAAACCACAACTTTGACTATACAAACATTTGTCAGTAAAGCAATGTCTTTGTTTTTTAATACACTGTCTGGTTTTGTCATAGCTTTCCTTCTAAGAGCAAGTGATGGCTGCATACAACACCTGCAAGCGATTTTAAAGCCCAAGAGAATAAAATCTGTCACTGCTTCTACCTTTTCCACGTCTATTTGCCATGAAGTGATAGGACTGGATCTCATGATATTTGTGTTTTGAATGTTGAGTTTTAAGCCAGCTTTTTCGGTCTCCTCTTTCACCTTCATCAAAAGGTTATTTCCTCTTCACTTCCTGCCATTAGAGTGGTATCATCTGTCTATCTAAGGTTGTTGATATTTCTTCTGGAAACCTTGATTCCAGTCTGTGACTCATCCAGCCCAGCACTCACAGGCTGTACTCTGTATATAAGTAAAATGAGCAGGGTGACAATGTACAGCCTTGACATACTCCTTTCCCAGTTTTGAGCCAGTTAGTTGTTCCGTGTCTGGTTCTAACTCTTGCTTCTTGGCCTGCATACAGGTTTCTCAGGGAACAGATAAGGTGATCTGGTATTCCCATATCTTTAAGAATTTTCCAGTTTGTTGTGATGCACACAGTCAAAGGCTTTAGTATAGTCAATGAACCAGAAGTAGAGGCTTTTCTGGAATTCCCTTGCTTTCTCTACAATCCAACAAATGTTGACAATATGCCTTTTCTAAACCCAGACTGTACATCTAGAATTTCTTGGTACATATACTGCTGAAGATAGCTTGAGGAATTTTGAACATAATACTTCTAGCATGGGAAATGAGGGCAACTGTCTGGTAGTCTGAACATTCTTTGGCACTGCCCTTCCTTGGGATTGAAATTAAAACTGACCTTTTCCAGTCCTGGGGCCACTGCTGAGTTTTCCAAATTTACTGCCATATTGAATGCAGCACTTAAACAGCATCATTTTTAAAGGATTTTAAATAACTTGAATTCCATCATCTCCACTAGCTTTGTTGGCAGTAATACTTCCTAAGGCCCAGTTGACTTCACACTCCAGAATGTCTGGCTCTAGGTGAGCGACCACACCATCATGATAATCCCAGTCATTATGATCTTTTTTGTACAGTTCTTCTGTGTATTCTTGCCACCGCTTCTTAACCTCTTGTGCCTCTGTTAGGTCCATGCTGTTTCTGTCCTTTTTTGTGCCCACTCTTCGTGAAATCAGATGTTCCCTTGGTATCTCTATAATTTTCTTGAAGAGATCTTGTCTTTCTCATGCTATTGTTTTCCTCTATTTCTTTGCACTGTTCACTTAAGAAAACTTTCTTATCAACTTATCAACTTCCTTGATATTCCTTGAAACTCTGCATTCAGTTGGGTGTATCTTTCCCTTTCTCCCTTGCTTTTCACTTCTCTTCTTTCCTCAGCTATTTGTAAAGCCTCCTCAGACAACCATTTTGCCTTATTGCATTTTCCCCTGCCTTGGGATGGTTTTGCTCATGGCTTCCTGTACCATGTTACAAACTTCTGTCCATATTTCTTCAGGCACACTCTCTATTGTATCTAATCCCTTGAATCTATTCATCACCTCCGCTATATAATCATAAGGGGTTTTGATTCAAGTAATACCTAAATGGCCTAGTGGTTTTCCCTACTTTCTTCAATTTAAGCTTAAATTTTGCAGTAAGGAGCTGATGATATGAGTCACAATCAACTCCAGGTCTTGTTTTTGCTGACTGTATAAAGCTTCTCCATCTTTGAGCACAAAGAATATAAGCAATCTGATTGCAGTATTGACCATTTCACATATAGAGTTGTCTCTTGTGTTGTTGGAAAATGATGTTTTGCTATGACCAGTGTATCCTCCTGACAAAATTCCGTTAGCCTTTGCCGTGCTTCATTTTGTACTCCAAGTCCAAACTTGCCTGTTAGTCCAGGTAGCTCTTGCTTTCCTACTTTTGCATTCCAATCCCCTAAGATGAAAAGGACATCTTTTTTTGGTGTTAATTCTAGAAGATCTTGTAGGTCTTCATAGACCTGGTCAACTTCAGCTTCTCTGGCATGAGTGGTTTGGGCACAGACTTGGATTACTGTGCTGTTGACTGTTTTGCCTTGAAAATAAACGGAGTCCATTTTGGGTCTTTTTTCAGACTGCAACCAAGTATTGCATTTTGGAGTCTTTTGTTGACTCTGAGGGCTGCTCACATTTCCTCTAAGGGATTCTTGCCCATAGTTCAATTTAGTCAGTTCAGTCTCTCAGTCACGTCTGACTCTTTGTGACCCCATGAATCACAGCACCCCAGGCCTCCCTGTCCATCACCAACTCCCGGAATTCACTCAGATTCATGTCCATCGAGTCAATGATGCCATCCAGCCATCTCATCCTCTGTCATCCCCTTTTCCTTCTGCCCCTAATCCCTCCCAGCATCAGAGTCTTTTCCAATGAGTCAACTCTTCGCATGAAGTGGCCAAAGTACTGGGCACAGTAGTAGTAAATATAATGGTCATCTGAATTAAATTCACCCATTCCATCCATTTTAGTTCACTGTTCACTCTCACCATCTCCTGCTTGACCACATCCAATTTATCTTGATTCATGGACTTAATACCACAGATTCCTATGCAATATTGTTCTTTACAGCACTGGACATTATTTTCACCACCAGACACATCTGCAACTAGGCATCGTTTCTGATTTGGCCCAGTGGCTTCATTCTTTCTAGAGCTGTTAGTAGTTGCCCTTTGATCTTCCCCAGTAACACGTTAGACACCTTCTGACCTGGGGTACTCATCTTTCGGATCTTAACTTTTTGCCTTTTTGTACTGTTCATGGGGTTCTTATGGCAAGAATACTGTAGTAGTTTGCCATTCCCTCCTCCAGTGGACTACATTTTGTCAGAACTCTCCACTATGACTTGTCCATCTTGTGTGGCCCTGCACGGCATGGTTGACAGTGTCAAAGCTCCTTCACCACAACAAGGCTGTGATCCATGAAGGGGCCTAATAGCTTCTAGCACTGTAAAAAGATTAACTGGTAGAGATAGACCAGTTTTGCACTATAGTAGTTATATGACTGGGGATAATTATTTAACTTCTATGAGATACAGTTTTCTCATACAGAATGGGAATAATAATGTCAAACACATTACTGTAAGGATTAACTGAAGTAATGCTTTTGTAGAACAATATTTCCCTGGTGGCTCAGATGGTAAAGCATCTGTATACAATGAGGAAGACCTGGGTTCGATCCCTGGATTGGGGAGATCCCCTGGAGAAGGAAATGGCAACCCACTCCAGTACTATTGCCTGGAAAATCCCATGGACGGAGGAACATGATAGACTACAGTCCATGGGGTCGCAAAGAGTCAGACACGACTGAGCGACTTCACTTCACTTTCACCCAGGGCCTAGAAGAGTGCTTGCCTAATTCTCAGTACTCAGTAAATATTCCAGGACTGAAGGAAGCTGCTGGGTGGGGGTGGAGGGTGAGGAAGGTAGGGGTGGAGGGAGGGAGAGATGTAAAGCCCCTAGGCACACAGCAGTCTTTGATCCATATTTGAGAAAAAGCCAAGAACAGTGACATGAACAGAATTCCTCAGAGCAGCCTTTTGCGGAAGAAATTTACATGTGCCACTAACACAGACACATAGACTTGTTTCAGATTAGAATGTTTTCATAAATTTAATCAGGTGGTTCTGTGTCATTGGGCCTGACAATGAAAGCTAATCAGAAAAAATGAGAAAAGAGCTACTGATGGGAGGAGGGAGCAGCTCAGAGAAAAGAGAGTCAGGCAGTGAGTGATTCTGGGAGAAAAGCAAGAGGGGAGTGTGGGGGAGGGGAGGAGCCTGCCTGACCTGCAGAAGCTGCGCGCGTCACTTCTTCAGTGGCTTCCAAACACATGTGACCTTCTGTGTATCAGACGCAACCTGGCTAGAGGCTAAAAAGACGAGCATTTCTGTTTAATGAATTGAATTTCTACAGGACAAGTGTCCACCGATGCTCCTATGAGTATGGACACATTTTTTCCCTCCCTCCCCTCACCCTTCTCTCTCTGCATTTCTTTCCTAAGAGACAGATAAACTCATTAACTATAGAAAATGATAATCCATCTGGCTGTGCCCTGCTCCATATCCAGACTGTGAGCACATAAACCTTGGTTAGCGACAGAGACACGTGTCGCAGTGCCCCACGCTGGGACTCCTGCCGTTTCCATATGCCATCTTGCAGAGTCACGGAAGCAGTGGGATAAGCTGATCCCCTGCATTAACTAGTGTTGCAAGAAGTACTTTGGTGCCCACGAAGGATCTGGAAAGGCTCTTGCTGTGCTTGCCAGCCCTCTTCGCTTAGGTGAAAGAAGTTGTCTTCTACCCAGCTGATTTCATTCCCTGCAAAATAACCAAAACAAGTTTCATAAAGAGGTCCCTTGGGAATGAGCCAAAAAAAGAGCCAGTTTGAGAAAATGACTGAATTCTTAGATGCTGGGGAGGAAGTGCTTGTCTGATAGAGACATCCCTTTGTAATGACGCAGCTCTCCAAAGAGAGCTGAGCTGAGTAGCTCACTGAAGCCGCCTCCTTTCTTCCTGTCTCCTGTGCATCTCTTCTTAATGACAAACACCAAATATATGTCTGTAATTACAGAATGGATTCATCTCTATCACTCGTCTTTCTACTTCCTGGGCTTTTGAGGTAGATGCAGTACTTTTTCAGCTGAAAAATAAGATTTTATCAGGAATATACAGTGAATTGGAGCTTCCTAAGTGGTGCCAGTGGTAAAGAACTCACCTACCAATGCAGGAGCCGTTAGAGCTATGGGTTCATTCCCTGGCTTGAAAGATCCCCTGGAGGAGGGCATGGCAATCCACTCCGGTATTCTTGCCTGGAGAATCTCATGGTTAGAGAAGCCTGCAGGGCTACAGTCCACAGGGTCGCAAAGAGTCAGACATGACTGAAGCAACTTAGTAGGAATGCAGTACACACATACAGTGATTTAGACAAAAAATTCTTCATTCCATGGTAGAAAATAATGAGGTCTGATGGTTATACAGAACAGAGAGTCATAGAGTCTTGGATTCAAATTCGGCCCTGTTGCTAAGTTTCAATTTTTGGTTGATCCATAAAGATGCTCAAATGTTCTTCTTAAAGTTTCCTGTTTCAGCGCAAATGATTCAAGGAGGGGTGCCAGAGTATCACACTGTAAGCGCATTCACCGCCCATCGTGGCTTGTCTGTGGCAATTCCTGCTGCCAAAACGTGGCTGCCACTCTGTCTTTAATTGTGCTCGTGGCTCCCTCTTGTTAAAGCCTTCACATTTATTGGGTGCTGGCTGGCCTGGTTTGTAGCTGGTTGTGAAAGGCACCATTGCTCTGGAGCCTCAGGTCCTGCCTGGTCCGAGCTTTGCTGTACTGACTGTAGACACTCTCCCTGGCTTGGACCTGACACACGAGTGGGTGGGTGAGGGCAGGCTCATGTGGCCTGGTGAGCCATGGGGGTTGACTGACACAGCAGGTACCATAATGTGCTCTCTCTCTCTCTCGCTGCAAATCAATATGATCTGTGTCACCTGCATTCCATACTCAGAACACTGACTTTTCATCAGTTTTTTTAATACAAATGTTGTCTTGTGCCCGATGACCTTTGTATTTACCCTTCCTTCTGCCCAGAATATTCATCAGTCTAATTGTGACTCCTCGATCAGACCCCAACTGTTTCCTGTTCTCAGAAGGCTTTTCCTGCCTTCCAGTTTAGAGTCTCCTGCTATGGGTGTGGTTTAGTTGCTCAGTTGTGTCTAACTCTCTTGTGACCTCATGGACTGTAGCCCGCCAGGCTCCTCTGTCCATGGAATTCTCCAGGCAAGAATACTGGCGTGGGTTGCCATTTCCTTCTTCAGAGGGTCTTCCAGACCCAGGGATCAAACCCACATCTACACCAGGAGGCAGCTTCTTGATCACTGACCCACCAGGGAAGCCCCTGCTACAGACGCCTACAGAAGCTTACCTGGTACTCACCAGACTTGTCAGTACTTTACCATGTCTGGGCCATCTCCAGTGATGTAAGCATCATGAAGAGAAGAACCATTATCTGCTTTATTTCCTCTTTATCTCCATGAAAAGGAAAAAGGAAAGTGAAGTCGCTCACTCATGTCCAGCTCTTTGAGACTCCATGGACTATAGCATACCAAGCTCCTCCACCCATGGGAGTTTCCAGGCAAGGGTACTGGAGTGGATTGCCATTTTCTTCTCCAGAGGATCTTCCTGATCCAGGGATCGAACCTGGGTCTCCCACGTTGCAGGCAAACGCTTTACCATCTGAGCCACCAAGGAAGCCATATCTCCATAATGCCTGGCACATAATGGGTGCTCAGTAAATAGTGAATGAATGAAGAAGTAAATGAATTAACAAATGACCGATCAGACAAATGGGTTCTCCTGGTTTCTGTCTCCCAGGGTGTATGTCATATCAATGATGGGGATTTTTCTTTGATCAAGAATATGCGAGGAGTTTTTGCTTTTCAACTAGAAAGTTGAAATGCCTGAACAGGGAAATCCATTAGCCAGTTGATATAGTCCTTGTGCCAGCAACATTTTGAGAGAGGCTAAGAGAAATCAGCTATTAGTGTTGAATAAAATCGGACAATGGTGGAAAGAGGTACAATGGGAAGCTTATGAAAGTCTTTTTACTTTAGACCTTACCTGTCTGGCACCAGTATTTAAGTTTTTGAAGGAAATTTCCAAAACACAGGCCACACAATTCTACTCAAATGTAAATAATATTCTATAGCCACTAAAGGATTTGGGCTCTCAATAAAAGCTCTGAGGTCATTCCCTGTTTGTATTATCCTAGTCTCATTTCTCTGTTCATTGAATTCAGTGGTCAAAGGTTGACTTTGTTGAGTCCTTTCATTGACCTAAAATTTATTTTTGTATTGGAATCCTTCCTTGCCCATAGATTGCAAAGTTGCAAACTACTAATAATCCCAGGTCTATGCTAAATTTCACTGGGTTCTGGTGCCATTCTCGTTCTGTGTTTGGTTTCAAATGCCCTCACCCTCTCTGTGCAACAACTTTCCATTTATAGCTAAATGGTGATGGTAGCATTTACCTCTGTTTAGTTCAGTTGCTCAGTCACATGCAACTCTTTGCAACCCCATGGACTGCAGCATACCAGGCTTCCCTAAAAGGTCCCGAATCGATGGCAGATTATCATGCCTCATTGTTGTTTTTGTTCAGTTTCTCAGTCAAGTCTGACTCTTTCTGACTCCCTTACACTATCTCCCGGAGTTTGCTCAAACTCATGTCCATTGAGTCGGTGATGCCATCCAACCATTTCATCCTCTGTCGCTCCCCTCTCCTACTGCCCTCAATCCTTCCCAGCATCAGGGTCTTTTCTAATGAATCCACTCTTCACAGTACTGGAGCTTCAATGTTAGCATCAGTCCTTCCAATGAATACTCAGGGTTGATTTCCTTTTAGGAATGACTGGTTTGATCTCCTTGCTATCCAAAGGCTCTCAAGAGTCGTCTCCAGTATGACAGTTTGAAAACATCAATTCTTCAGTGCACAGCCTTCTTAATGGTCTAACCCTTCAAATCTATACATGACTACTGGAAAAACCATAGCTTTGCTATATAGACCTTTGTCAGCAAAGTGATGTCTCTGCCTTTTAATATGCTGTCCAAGTTTGTCACAATTTTCCTTCCAAGGAGCAAGCATCTTTTAATTTCATGGCTGCAGTCACCATCCACAGTGATTTTGGAGCCCAAGAAAATAAAGTCTATCACTGTTTCCATTTTTTCCCCATATATTTGCCATAAAGTGATGGGACAGGATGCCATCTTAGTTTTTTGAATGTTGGATTTTAAGCCAGGTTTTTTATCTTCCTCTTTCAACTTCATCATCAAGAGGCTCTTTAGTTCCTCTTTGCTTTTTGCTATTAGGGTGGTGCCACCCTAATACTACATGGCTTAGCACAAGTTGGTGGACTCTGAGCAACTTTTCTGGGTTTTACACTGTCTTTTAATTGAAGGGTTGAAGCAGATGATCTCTGATTCCTTCTAACTTTAAACAGTTTATTATTCATTCTAACAACTGTAAGCAAAGCACATACCAAGAGTATCATCTGGCAAGTCAAATGCCATGAAAGATTGGTAAAGGAGAGGAAGGCAGATGACAGACCTCACGGTAACAAGTGTTTCAAATCCCAACTGTTTAGAAAGTAGAAGAAAAGGCCTAAAGGGTTCTGTTTAGTCACTGTTGTAGAGTCTGATCAGGCGGTTTGAGGCCCTTCCTGGCATCTTACATGACCTCACAGGACTGAACAAGCTAATGGACACATCAGTAGCAAGGCTGAGTGTGCTCACCTTGGCTGTACCACAGCTAGTGGTCAAATACCACCCTTGTGAACCTCAACTCACCAGAGTTTTAAAAAACATTCTTGAGAGGTCCTTGTGCCCCCCAATACTTTTTTCCTTCTCACTACTGAGAATGTATCACCTGGTTTTATTGTTCTGAATTTTATCCATTAGAAATTCTTTGGGTTAATGAAAGTTTCTTCTTCAGAGTGCAGACACCTCTCTGAAATTATCAATCATTAACAAATATAATTCAATAGGATTGCATTTTTCAACACCTTGATGAAATCAGACTATTCGAATGGAAGATTGGGAGTTTTGATTGGGTGAAGAGGGTTAGGCAGCTTATGTGAGGACCACTGACAAGACCGCTGGTGAGTCCCATCCTGAAGGGGGAAGAGTTTTAAAGAGGAGGAGATATGAAATGAGTGAAGACAAATGGCACTCACTTCAAAACTTTGACATCCGTTCTAGAGCTGGTCCAGCCCCAGCTTGATGGGCTTGGTGAATTGCTTTAGGAAAAGACTGCCCCACAGGAACTTACTGAGTCTAAAATGATGGTGCATGTGTACTAAATTGCTTCAGTCATCTCTGACTCTCTGCCACCCCAGATTCCTCTGTCCATGGGATTCTCCAGGCAAGAATACTGGAGTGGGTTGCCATGCCCTCCTCCAGGGGATCTTCCCAACCCAGGGACTAAGCCTGTGACTCGGTCTCCTGCATTGACAGGCAGGTTCTTTACCACTAGTGAAACCTGGGAAGCTGCCTGTAAACAGAAGCCACATAGGGTTTCAGAGAGTCCTTTTCCTCAGCAGTATAAAGAACCCTTTCTAGCAAGAATAGATGTAATTTGCAGAAGTGTTAAAAAAAAATCTACTTTCAACTGTAAAAATACTGAAATATCCAGGGCATAGCAAGCCAACTGTTCTGCCCTGTGACGTGTGATCTTGAAAAATAACAAAAATGGAATAAGTCATTGTAAAGATATTGCTCTAATGAACATAGTTCTCTTTGCCAGCCTTTCTTCCTGCTAGCAAATTATATTACTCCATCAACCTGATGGAACATCAATAATGTCTTCAGAGAATAGCATGTAAGAGCAGAGATGCTCTATGGCAGGATTTTTTAAAACAATGTAATTTGCCATTTCTCAATTTTCTTTCATTTTGCATAGAGAAAATGGAAGACTATGATAAATATTTTCCACAAATGGCATCTTAAATGGGAGCACAGCTGGTAGCAACAGTATCCTGCTATTTCTTTGGATGTTGGATTCCCAGTTCTCTGTGTGAACCATGTTGGCAGATTCACTGGTTTTGCATTTTTTCAACAGTTTGTGATTTTTTTTTTCCAGTTAAGTGATCAATTTGGTTTCACCTGTAGGCGCCTGGCGGCAAGAGGTAATGTCAGGCTGCTGGCACACTTGTACTCAGTGGTATCAGATTTGTGTACGAGGGGCCTATTGAAATTAACTGGAGATATTTTAGGTGTACTATGAGAGGTTAACAAAGTACACAGAGCTAATCTAAGGCAAAACTTAGACTGGGGAGATTTAGTGAGGCAGAGATGCAGACTGAAAAGAAAACAGATTCAGGAAGCAGTTGCTGGGTTCTGAACTCAGCTTCTCCATTTATTGGCTGCACAGCTTAGTGACCAGCCAATGACGCGGCAGAAGTGTTGCTCAAACATATTGAACCTATAAGGCTTCCTTCCACCTTCTGCCGTGTATGGGAAGGTTGCATTCAAAGTTGTAGCCAGTTCTCAACCTCCCAAGTTATCTCCAGATTTTCTTGTGGATGTCCAATTTCTCAGGTACCCAGGTGACGGGGAGAAGTTGTCTCAGTCATCCTGTGGCTCATCCAGGCAAGCAGGTTATAGACTTCTGCTTTTCTTACTCTTAAGTTCTAGCTATTTTTATTGTTGTTGTTTTGAGAATAAACACTTTTCAATCTGTTCTTTGCCTTTGGTCAATTTATCATGCCCTGAAGTGATAGCGTTTGACAATTTTGTCCAGCTTCATACTGTTTTGCAGAGACTCTTGGATCCCATCATCTTTACTAAGTTTACTTGTATAAGGTTATTTTAGAATAAAGTGCTTCAACAGTACCTGATAGGAAGCAAGGACTCTTAACTGTATTTGCTATCATTCTTATTAGTGACAGAGACAACTCTATAGTTACATATCTAATACATATTCATAGTCATCTGTTGTAGAGTGTTGGTTTTTTGGTTTTTTTTTTTTTTTTGCAAAGAGCCTCTCTCCAGCCTGTTAATTCTAGAAACTCCTTTACTATATAAACCAGCTGTCTGCAAACTTTCTGTAAAGGGCCAGGCAGTAAATATTTAGGCTTTGCAAGTCATACAGTCCAGTCACCTACTCAGTTCTATTGAGTTAGCCTGAAAGTAGCCATAGACAATATATAAATGAATAAATGTGGGTGTATGCCAACAAAACAATTTACAGAAACACGCTGCAAGTGGGGTATGGCCTTCGGGCTATAGTTTGCTGACCCCTGCCATTGACTGTCTTATAGATTTTACATCTTAGCAGTGCCATCTGCTCTGCTCCAACAGGCTATATTTTCTCTTGGAAATCACTGTAAAAAAGAACATCTCTGCTTCTTGGCATGCACTCCCAACACCTGTGCTCTGGGAGCCGAAGACTTCAAGAGCTCAGGGTGCTCTTAAAGAGAGCCTGAATCTGTATGAGCTGATTTCAGTAAAAAGTACCTGTCACTTCTGGAATATATGTCAACACTCTGTTGTTGGATACTGACACACTGTATTACAGATACAGACACACAACTTGGTTAACCTTACTGATGGCAAGCTGTATTTCATATTCTATGTAAAACTAGATTAACAACTAATAAAAAGTTGCACAGTTTTTACAAATCTAATTTTTTCCTTCAAAACAAAGGAAAGGTGTATATGTACATTTTAAAAACCACAATGTTCCCTTCTTCATTTAGTACTCAACCTTTTGAGATCATTAAATTCATTGTTGCTCAGTGGCTGTGTCCGAGTCATTGTGACCCAATGGTCTGCAGCATGCCTGGCTTCCTTGTTCTTCACTATCTCCTAGAGTTTGCTCAAACTCATGCCTATTGAGTCAGTGATGCCATCCAACCACCTCATCCTCTGCCACCCCCTTCTTCTTTTGCCTTCAGTCTTTCCCAGCATCAGGGTCTTTTTCCAATGAGTTGGCTCTTCCCATCAGGTAGCCAAAGCATTGGAGCTTCAGCATCAGTCCTTGCAGTGAATATTTGGGCCTTGCATGGTCTCCTTGCCATCCAAGAGACTCTCCAGTGTCTTCTCCAGCACCCCAATTTGAAAGCATCAATTCTTTAGCACTCAGCCTTCTTTATGGTCCAAGTCTCACATATGTACATGACTACTGAAAAAAACCAAAGCTTTGACTATATGGACCTTTGTCAGTAAAGTGATGTCTCTCCTTTTTAGTATGCTGTCTAGGTTTGTCATAGCCTTTTTTTCCAAGAAGCAAGTGTCTTTTAATTTAGTGGGTGCAGTCACAATCCACAGTAATTTTGGAGCCCAAGAAAATAAACTCTGCTACTGTTTGTATTGCTTCCCCATCTATTTGCCATGAATTGATGGGCAGTGGTGGTGGTTTAGTTGCCAAGTCGTGCCCAACTCTTGTGACTCCATGGACTGTATAGCCTGCCAGGCTTTTCTGTCCGTTTGATTCTCCAGGCGATCACCAGATGCCAATTATAATTAATCTAATTGCTCTCTACACAATGGTTTTGTACCTAGAAATTAAAACAGAACATTAATTCAGTTATTTAAGACTTAATTAAATACATATCATTAAATATATCAAAGGGTATACAAATTATGGATGAACCATTTAAAGAAATATATATATATATCTCCAAGTTCTTTCTGGACATAGAAGGATTTTAGAGTACTTGAATCCTGCTTTCTTTCCTACTGACATATATGATGTACGTACTATATTTTTTACTTTTACTGTATTTTTAACCTCCTAAAATTGTTTTGTCAGTATTTGTAGACTTGCCCATATAAGCATTCTTTTCAGTTCTTCTTGAACCTCTGACTTCCCATCTTCACTTACTTCCCTTCTATCAGAAGTATATAGGTTTAGAAATTCCTCTAGTTAAGATCTGTGATGACAAATTCAGCTTTTCTCTGTCCAAAATGACTTCATTTCAACCTCATTCCTTTTTTTTTTTTTAAAGAAATTACACCTTAGTTTCTTTTTTTTTTTTTTTTTGTTTTAGGTTCACAGCAAAATTGAGTGGAACGTGGTGAGATTTTCCATATACTCCCTATCCCACACATGCATCCCCCATTATCAACATTCCTCATCAGAATGGGACACTTGTGACAACTGAGAAACCCATAAGGACACATCACAGCCACCCAAAGCCTATGGTTTACACTGGGGTTCACTCTTGGTGCTGTACATTTTCTGTGTTTGGACAAATGTATATATATGTATATGTAAAATGTAGATGACATTTTCCCATCATTATGGTGGTAGATAAGAGTATTTCATTGCCCTGAAAAAGCCTCTGTGCTCTGCCTATTCATCCCTCCTTCACCTCTGAACTCCTGGGAACCACTGATCTTTTTATTGTCTCCATAGTTTTGCCTTTTCCAGAATGTCATACAGTTGGCATGTAGCCCTTTCAGGTTGTTGGCTTCTCAGTTTATACACTTAAGGTTCATTCCTCCATATCTTTTCATGGCTTGATAATTCATTTCTTTTTAGCACTGGATAATATTCCATTGTCTGGCTGTATCAATAACATAATTTATCTATTCACCTACTGAAGGACACTTATGTTGCTTCCAACTCTGGGCGATCATGAACAAAGCTGCTATAAATGTCCATGTGTAGGTTTTCAGTTTCAACTCCTTTGGGTAAATACCAAGGAGCACAATTCCTGGATACTGCGGTGTAGTCTGATTAGCATGAGTTGTTTTGTAAGAAACTGCCAAACTCTTCCAAAGCGGCTGTACCATTTTGCATTCCCACTAGTGATGAATGAAAGGTGCTGTTCTACCTCCTCACCAGCTCTTAGTGTTGCCAGTGTTCTGGGTTTTGGCTGTTCTAACAGATGTATACCGATATGTCATTGTTATTTTAGTTTGTATTTCCTTGATGACATATAATATGGAACACATTTTCTTAATCATTAATTGCCATCTTTGTATCCTCTTTGGTAAGATGTCTGTTCAGGTTTTTGACCCATTTTTTTAAATGGGGTTTTTGCTTATTATTGGGTTTTCAGAGTACTTTGTATATTTAGGATAACAAGCCTTTATGAGAAGTGTCTTTTGCAAATATTTTCTTCCAGTCTGTGGTTTATCTTCCCATTCTCTTGACATTGTCTTTTACATAGCAGAACTTTATTTTAATGAAGTCCAGCTTGTCAATTATTTCTCTGACTTCCCTGGTGGCTCAGATGTTAAAAGCATCTGCCTACAATGCGGGAGACCCAGGTTCAATCCCTGGGTCAGGAGGAGCCCCTGGAGAAGGGAATGGCAACCCACTCTAGTACTCTTGCCTGGAAAATCCCATGGACGGAGGAGCCTGGTAGGCTACAGTCTATGGGGTCACAAAGAGTCGGACACAACTGAGCGACTTCACTTTCACTTTCATCATGTCTTTGATGTTGTAACTAAAAGGCACCACCAAACCAAGATTGGTTTTGAGTTCTTTTTTGTGATGGGTGTTAAGATCTGTGTCTTTGTGTGTGTGGGTTTTTTGTTTTTTTTTTTTGCATATGGATCGCCAGTTGTTCTCCGATCGTTTCTTGAAGGGGGTAGAAAAAGAATGCTGTCTTTGCTCCATTGTATTGCCTTTGCTTTTTGGTCAAAGATCAGTTGACTGTGGTTATATGGGTCTTTCTGAGCTCTCTATTCTGTTCCACTGATCTGCTGGGTTGGGCAAAAAGTTCACTGACCAACCTAGTATTTCCTCCCCCCCCCCAACAAATACAATACCACACTGTCTTGATTACTGTAGCTTTTATAGTAAGTCTTGAATCTGGGTAGTGTCAGTCCTCCAACTTTGTTCTGTTTCAGTATTGTGCTAGCTATTCTGAATCTTTTGCCTCTCCATATAAACTTTAGAATGGGTTTGCTGACATCCACAAAATAAGTTGCTAGAATTTTGTTTGGGATTGCACTGACTCTATAGATCAAAGTGGGAAGAACGGACATTTTGACACTGACTGTCCCTATCAGTGAACATGGAATATCTTTCCACATATTCTGATTTTGTTCATCAGAGTTTTCCAGTTTTTCTTATATAGATTTTCTATATGTTCTGTTATAGATTTATACCTATTTCATTTGTGGGGTGCTAATGTCTCATTCTTAAAGTTCTATTAAGTTGTAATCAATTCACTCACAACTTACCCAACCCATTTAAAGGTACAAGTTAGTGTTTGTTTTTTAAAAAATTATGTTCAAAAGTATGACACCATGCCTACAGTCAATTCTGGAACATTTTCATCACCTCTAGAAGTATACCTTTCAGCTATCCATCTTGAATCTTGAGAAAGATATTTCTGAAGGTACAGAATACTGGTCTAGGAATCACTTTTCCTAGGCACATTGAAGGTATCATTCTGCAGGATTCCACTGTCAGCCTTACTCCATCTCTTTTGAATGTAATCTGTCTCCCATGATTGGCAAAAGGGGAGGCTTCCCTATTAGACCCCTCCACACTGGGTAGACCCTGAGCTTGCTCTTCTACCCCACAAGCTCCCAACAGCAGATGAAGCCAGAGGTTTCAGCGCACCAGTAGAACAGCAGTCTCACCACTCCCCTTACTTTTAAGGGTACCTCTTCATTTAGATTTTGGCCTGATGGTTCTTTACTATCTTGCCAGCACATCCTTACTTTAAAAAATATTTTACCTACCGCCTTACATTGTTTTCAGTGAGATAATCAATATGGCTACTAAACTTGCCATATTACCAGTAAAACAGCATCAGAACAGTTTTCATAAATCTGAACTAACCAGCTCAAATAAAAATCTAATTTATGAAAACAAGATTTCTACTCAAGGGCTTCTTCTTGGGAACTGATCTCCGAGTGATAGGAGATCTGTGTATTCAGATACTAAGGGGATTTAGAGCACACATCTAGAACTTCGGTGGTGAGTTTTGTTGCCCATGTAAGTGAATAAATAGACCTTATATAGGACAAGTGGAACTTTTCTAATGAAAACTTCATTGCCATTTTTTCCCAAGGACTTAATGACAGTCACAGTATAATTCGGTCATGCTGGCATCTCCTTGTTGTTAGCCATGCTGCCAGTGGGCCAGGCAGCACAAAGCAGGTCTGGCAAGGGGATGAGGAAATTTGTGCACAAATCCAGGGTTACATTCAACTAATTAAACACACCTAGTTGAAAGTTACAAGTATGGGCAATGTCTTCTCTGTACATTTTTTCTTTTTTATTTTACTTTACAGTACTGTATTGGTTTTAAAGAAAGCTAAAACTCAAATGTTTAGGTTCAAAAATGGACATTTAACACTATCTACATCATAAGCCTTTCCTTAAGGAAAGCAGCTTCTGGCTGCTTAACCAGTGTCTTCCCAGCCTCTCCTGGCCCCACCAGGCTTCTCTTTGTTACACATTCTTTTCTCTCTTTGGTTTTGTTTCCCAATGTTAGGATCTATTAAAAAAAAATGCATCATATTGCAAGTAAAGCTACTCTATTCCTGAACTGTAGCCTTTTGAGGGGGTGCTGGGTCACAAATGAAAATCAAGGATGTTTATTAGAGCTCCTTCTCTTCTTTGCTGAGCCCTGAAGTCCAAATTCTGTGTCTCCGTACCTTTGAGACTGCCAAAACTCCTGCTCAGCTCTTTAGCCTAGCTGCCTCTCCTTTGAAATCAACAAAGGGAAAAGTAGCAACAAAGGACCACCTACCTGAGATTCTATTCTTTCTGCCATTTGATTCATTTAGACTCCAGTCCCTCAGTCATTCTTGGACACCTTCAACAGTTTTATAAATATTTTATCTAATGTTTCTTGTTAGCATGGAGTTTGGTCTGAAAAAAAACTAACCCATCATTGCTGGAAGGAGAAATTATGCTGAAGAGATTTAAATCAAATCACAGTCATTACATCATTTTATCCATGCATATTTCAGTTTGTATCTCTGAAAAATGTGGACATGTCCTTACAATGCCATTTCATGTTCCGATTTCCTAGATTGACTCAGAAACGTCTTTTTATAGTTATTTTGAGTTAAAATGAAAAAGGTCTACAAATTACCTTTGACTGTTGTATCTCTTTTTAATCTAGAGTCTTCTCCTTCTCTGTCACCTTTTTCTTTACATGCCATGGACCTGCTGAAGATCCTGGGTGATGACAGTTCTGTAAAACTTCCCATATTTTGAATTTAGCTGGTTGCTTTTATTTGTTTCTCTACCAATTGTTTTTCCTGTGAAATGGAATTTTATGGGCTTGATTAAATTTCTTTTTTTTCGGTCAAGGATCCTTTCTAGGTGGTACAAAATCTTACTGTGTCAGCTCAGACAACAGGTAATGTCTGGCTGTCCCACGTTAATGATGCTAAGATTGATGACCAGGTTCAGATGGTAACAACCTTACACATTGTAAAATTTTGCATCATTCTTTAATCTACTGGTTTCATCTAGTGATACACTTTCCATGGATTAGTTTTTTATTCGAGTTGCAAAATGCTGATTTTTCTAATTATTAGAATTAGATTTCACATTTATCAGCTAAAACTCATACTAATACATTATAGCTACTTGGTTACACTAAAATACAGTTTATATAGTTAAGCTCTTGTTTTAAATTCAGTAGTGCATTTTACATCAGCTCTAAAATGAGTCCTAACAATAAGTGGTTTTTGCTGCCATACAAATGTAGAACTGCTACCTGTAGTGAAGAAATGTGACTTGTAATTGCATCAGTGGGAAAACTTCAGCAAGACCAACAACATAGGTCCTGCCATCGGGTTGTTCTTCTCCATCCCCTTTTAATTGGAGACATTCCAGTTCCCTGACCCAAAGCCTTCTGGGAGAATATGGCAGCAGGATCTTGGTGCTTAGGGGTCTTAGTTAAACTAGCATGTGCTGCTGCTTTTCTCTTGCTTGTTTAAACACCTTCCTTCCTATACACTTCTTCACCACAGAAACACCAAGAGCACTTTTTCCTTTCTGGGCCCAGCATCTGGACCACATGATTGCTAGCACTATACCCATGAAAAGAAAATTCATAACACCAAACAGGCAGAATGCCTGGCTGAATGAAAACTTTATTATACAGTCTGCTTGCGTTTTTGTGGCAGCGTTTTGATTTCTGAATCTTGGAGTCAACTCTGCCTGCCAGACCTCAGCGGGTCTCCAGGCCCTATCCAGTCAGCTGTAGAACATCTTTTACTTCAGATCCTTCTCTTCTGTTCTCACTACCACCATCCTGCCTCAGGTCTCTCTGCCTCTAGAGTCTCACCTTCCCACTCAAACTCCTGTTTTAATCCTTGGGCCTCCTTCATTCCTTCTCTGGGTCAGGCCCTCAGCCTGGCCTCAGTTCTGTGATTGAAGACCTCTTGCAGGCCTCCTCCCTCCTCATCACTGTCACATGCGGAAAGCTGATGAAAGCCGTGCCTTGGGTAGGGAACGTCTCCCAGCAGGAGTGAGCTTCACCAGTTTTCCCTGGGGTGCTATTCCGGCAAGTAATCATGATGCTTATTCCATATGTCAGCTGGGAGGCCTCCAGAAGCAGCCCAGGCGCATGCACAGCACCCCTGCCAGAGCTGCAAGGCTGCTCCGTAAATACTTACGTGGAAGTCCCCCTCCCAGACACTTCCTTATCCTCTCCTGATTAAACGCCACTTCGTTTTTTAATATCTTTAAGCAACTAGAGCAGGTACCTGTCATGGAGTAATTAATGCACCACTTTCTCTGCAACCATAGAACCCAAGATTTTCTTTGCTTCTGCTAACTGACATGACAGACATCCACTTAATAGAATGATTATTAGTATGAAATTACTTTTTGGCCTTTAAATTTAATTATGTCACACTCATAGCAATAAAATAAAGTTCCAAATCCAGGTGTGCTTTTCAAGGAAAGTGTCCGAGCCAATTAACTACAGGGCAATGGCGTCCTATACTTAAGCCTTTTGTCCGGGGATCTTAAAGTCTTTTCCACACAAGTAGATAATGATGTTCGTTTTGTAAGGGGGAGAGGTGACGTGACTGATCTCTTGGCAGGCTCAGCAGATGAAGGAAAAGCCGGGACCCAGGTGTCACCTTTGTTTCCCTCCGTCCCCTCCCTTTTTAGTTCTTTAAAAGAAACATAGCCAACATTCTATTACTTTAAACACCTCCCTCTCTTGGGTACTGCTTTCCATTTCTTCAAGAGCCTGAATGAACAAAGTTTCTATATCACATTTCATGTGGGCAGGAGCTGAGGTTCAGGGCTAGGGAATGGTGTGCAGATAGTATACTAACTGGAGAACATATGTGTCTCTTGATAAATCCACTTCACAGTAGAGCCTAAATGTGGGTTCTGTGACGTGTTCATAAATGAAATGCAGAACAGTGCTTGGCATGTGGCAAGCCCCGGGTAAATCATGACTTCGGATTACCTTTTGGAGGCCTACAGGCAAGTACCTGTGGTCTCTGGACAGGCAGCATCTGGAATGCACCTTCACTCAAGCCACTCAACAGCAAGGATGCATTTCCATTCCCCTACCCCCACCCCCCAACCAAGACAAGCCTTCCCAGATCCTGGGGAGCCCCATTAAAGTCCTCCTGTTCCCCTCCTCCAGGAAACCTTCCCTGATCCCACCAATCATCATAACTCTTCCTCTTCGTAACTCCTGTGTCACTTTGTCAGTTCATTCCACACACTTGAACTGACCACTGCTATGTCCTAAGTCATGCTCTACCCTGTGATATTTTTAAATGTTGTATGGATGTCTGTCTTGTGTCTAATGGGATTATAAGCCTTGAGGGAAAAGATCACATATATACAGTGTACTATCTCCTCCAGCCCTAGGATCGATCCTACTCATACAGCAGGCGCCCAGGAGACTCTCAGGATAGACGATGTAGGAGGAAGAAAAGACCAAACTGTTCACATTTTGTTGAGTCTAATATAGTAAGTTCTTGTTGAGTCAAGGTGAAATAACACTGGGTCTGAAACACAGTCCTGGCTTTTCATTCTTCAGTCCATTGCAACACTCTGTTCTGTTCCACTGTGGGTGAAAGAGGTCAAGTATGTGTGGAGTTCTTACATGCAGGACATGGTGGTCAACACAGATGGGGTGTTTGAATCCAAAACTCTGGATCCAGTGATGATGGAATGAATACATAAGGGTAGTAAGAAAGTTGGGCCGTGATGAATGATAGACTCTGCAGCTAAGACTCAGAGGACTTTGTGGTGAAAAGGAGAGTTGTGGACATATCACTGATTTACTTAAAATTATATACTGAGAGGCCAGCTTCTGGTCCAAGGCTTCCTGGGTGCTGGAGCTTTCTCTTAGCGTTCAGTAGAGAGCTGTTTGTCCCGTCACTTTCTCCGAATGCAGAAGGCATTCCGGGGAGCAGGAGACCAGCAGTGAGCTTCCTCCCTCAGCATCGCGTTCCCAAGGCTGCAAAGCTGATTCCGTTTAGTGGCTCGTTGACATTCACAGCCAGCGTTCACTCCCACTTTTGCCTTCTCCTGATGAAATGCTGACCGCATGGGTGACAGCTACTCACACTGCTTGCCATTTGTTTTCTTCCAGGATTTTTTACCCAGGAAACCATCCCGTCAGAGGTGTGCAGATAATGAAAGTTGGCAAACTGCAGTTACACCAAGGCATGTTTCCCCAAGCAATGAAGAATCTGAGGCTGGTGAGTATGCCAAAATTACAAGCAGTTCTTTCTGCCTGTTGGTGGGCCCCTTCCTTGTGATTTCTATCATCTCTATAGTATCGTTGTGCAGACACATGCCCATAAATGTTAAAAAAAAAATCACTGGAGTGTTTGCCAATTTCTATGGTATGAACATGCCCACCATCACTGATTTTAAACTACTAATGTCAAATCAACCAGTTCACGAAACTCAGAAAAAGTAACATTTAACTCTTACTAACTGGTGCGAACTGACCTCAGATACCCCTGTATCCATGTCTCCATACCTCCTTACCCTTAGCCCACAGAATAGAGTCTAAATCAGCAGACCCTTGACCACCTGTCTGAGGACCACCTTCACAGCCTCCTCACCTCCAGCATCCCTTCCCACCTACACACACACACACACATTACAGACAGTGTACACGGAGACACTCACCAGTGCCCAAGGCATGCTCACACTTAGGTCCTTTCAAAGCTGTTTCCTCAGCCTTAAACCCAACCCCCTGGGCTTGGTATAACTCTCCTGACCCTTTAAAGCCCACTGGAATGCTGTCTGCTCCCTGACCTCCTGCAGTCTGCTCACTCTGTCAGCTGAGCCCTCACCATACAGCAGCACAAATACCTGATGCCGTTCCCCTCAGGAGACTGCGAGGTCTCTGTGTGGCTATTTTGAAACCAGCTCAGCATCAAGCAAAGAACCTGGGACTCAGGAAGTGTTCACTGTTGGAAGAAGAAGGGAGAGGTCAGTACAATCCTTGCAATAAGTGCAAAGAGACCAAGTAGGAGAACTAGGTTCATGTTGGGATGCGATGTAAAGGATGACACCTGTGCTCACCCTCTCTAGGCACTTCCGCGCCACCAAGGCCCAAGGCTCTATGTCCTGACCTCTCCACTCTGGCAGAGCTTCCAAAAGCAGAGCTCATGTGCTCCTCTGGTCTAGGCACTAGACTGGCAGCTTGTACGGAGAACTAGTGTGTGGGGCTTCAAGGGCAGCACCTTCCCGAGGTCCTCTAGGCCATGATGCCCTTGTCTGCAGAAGAGTGGAGAGACTCAGGCCCTGAAATGGGATCTCTCAGGGAGTGTCTAGGGGCTGGTTATCCACATTTAGATGAGAAAAATAACAGATGCCTAAGGGATACTTTCCATGTCATCATGTTATCCTGCTGCTGGCCTTACAAATAGCTGAGAAAGACAAAGGAGAAAAGGAAAGATACCCAACTGAATGCAGAGTTCCAGAGAAGAGCAAGGAGAAAGCCTTCATACTTGAACAATCCAAAGAAACAGAGGGAAAGACTGGAGATCTCATCAAGAAAATTAGAGACACCAAGGGAATATTTCATGCAAAGACAGGCACAATAAAGGAAAGAAATGGCAAGGACCAAACAGAAGAGATTAAGAAGAGGTGGCAAGAATACACAGAAGAACTATACAAAAAAGATCTCAATGACAGATAACCGTGATGGTGTGATCACTCACCTAGAGCCAGACATCCTAAAGTGTGAAGTCAATCAGGCCTTAGGAAGCACTACTGCAGACAAAGGCAGTGGAGATGATAAAATTCCAGCTGAGCTATTTCAGATCCTAAAAGATGATGCTGTTCACGTGCCTCACTCAATATGGCAGGAAATTGGGAAAACTCAGCAGTGGCCACAGGACTGGAAAAGTCAGTTTTCATTCCAATCCCAAAGAAGGGCAATGCCAAAGAATGTTCAAATTACCATACAACTGCGCTCATTACACACACTATCAAGGTAACACTCAAAATTCTCCAAGCCAGACTTCAACAGTATGTGAACCAAGAACTTCCAGATGTTTAAGATGGATTCAGAAAAGGCAGAGGAATCACAGAGCAAACTGTCAACATCCCTTGGATCATAGAAAATTCCCAAGGAAAATTTTCCCTAGAAAATTCTCAAGGAAATTCCCCCCAAAAAATCTACTTCTGCCTCACTGACTATACCAAAGCCTTTGACTGTGTGGATCACTACAAACTGTCGAAAATTCTTAAAAGAGATGGGAATACCAGACTACCTTACCTGCCTCCTAAGAAACCTGTATGCAGGACAAGAAGCAACAGTTAGAACTGGACACAAAACAATGGACTGTTCCAAAACTTGGAAAGGAGTACAACAAGGCTGTACATTGTCACCCTGTTGGTTTAACTTCTGTGCAGAGTACATCATGTGAAATGATGGGCTGGATAAATCACAAGCTGGAATCAAGACTGCCAGGAGAAATATCAGTAACCTCAGATATGCAGATACCACCACCCTAATGGCAAAAACTGAAGAGGAACTAAAGAGCTTCTTGATGAAGGTGAAAAAGTAGAGTGAAACAGCTGGTTTAAATCTCAACATTCAAAAAATGAAGATCATGGTATTTGGTCCCATCACTTCATGGCAAATAGATGGGGAAAAAATGAAAACAGTGACAGATTTTATTTTCCTGGGCTCTAAAGTCACTAGAGATGGTAACTGCAGCCACGAAATTAAAAGACACTTGCTCTTTGAAGAAAAGTTATGACAAACCTAGACAGCATATTAAAAAGCAGAGATAGCACTTTGCCAACAAACGTCTGTCTGTATAGTCAAACTATGGTTTTTCCAGTAGTTATGTTTGTATGTGAGAGACCATAAAGAAGGCTGAGTGCCTAAGAATTGATGCTTTCAAACGGTGGTGCTGGAGAAGACTCTTGAGGGTCCCTTGGACAGTAAGGAGATCAAACCACTCAATCCTAAAGGAAATCAGTCCTGAATATTCATTGGAAGGATGATGCTGAAGCTGAAACTCCAATCCTTTGGCCACCTGATGGGAAGAGCAGACTCACTGGAAAAGACCATGATACTGGGAAAGATTGAGGGCAGGAGGAGAAGAGGGTGACAGAGGATGAGATGGTTGGATGGCATCACTGACTCAGCGGACATAAGTTTGGGCAAACCCAAGAAGACAGGGAAGGACAGGGCAGCTGGGCATGCTGCAGTTCACTGCAGACACAGCTTCGCGACTGAGTGATAAGAACGAAGGGACACTCAAAAGTGACATTCCCTTATGCTGGTTTTTGCTGAACACCAGCCCTGTTGTCTTTCCCTGATCTCTAAGTGACATCAACAGGAAGAATCCTAGGATTCCTGAAGGCACACATCACTTCCTGTTTCATTCACCTGGCCTGACATCTTTACCCAAACTGACAGAAGAACACTGGAAGGTTCCTGCAGTTTCAGAAGAACTTTCCTTTTCTGCTCTGGTGAATGGAGGTGAGGCAATCAAATCAGCTGGGCAGAAAATGCTTATTGAGGATCTACCGTATGAATGTTCTCCCACAAAAACATTCTGGAGGAAGTTTTCCAAGTGTGTGATGTGACCCAACCAAGGGTCACCTCGAAGTAGGTATTTTACAGATAATCAAATTAATCCTTTATGTCTCATGGGACTGCTGCTGCTAAGTCACTTCAGTCATTTCTGACTCTGTGCGACCCCATAGACGGCAGCCCACCAGGCTCCGCAGTCCCTGGGATTCTCCAGGCAAGAACACTGGAGTGGGTTGCCATTTCGAGACTAGAGAGTATTAATACTGCTCATGCGTACATGAATGCTCTGGCCCTCATGACGGCCATCTGAGGCCAGTGGGCCAGGCATTCTCATAGCCATTTGAAAACCAAAGGAGCTAAGGCTTAGAGTCTCACTGAGGCAGAGCCAGGTCTAGTTTGTCCAATTCAATCTAACACGTATGGACCTGTGCTGGCCATTTACTAGTAGCGTAAGATTCTGTTCACCCAATTCCAGCATGCAGTAGGGGTTTTCCCCCATCAACAAACATCTCTCAGACACCAGCTGGGTGTCCTACAAGTCAGCTCAACTCTGACACTAATCTACCTGGAGGTGGCATCAGATTCCACAGCCCACAAGATCCTCTCCACTTCAGATGCCAGTCACAAGCCCAGGTTGTCATATAGGCTTCAGACTGACTGGCTACAGCTTGAGGGTTCCGAGGATCCCACCATGGCCCTGATTAGTTTGCCAGAGCAGCTCATAGGACTCCAGGAAACACTTTACTTACTAGATCACCCGTTTATTATAAAAGGCTGTACATCAGGAGCAGCCAGATAGAAGGGATGCATACAGGGCAGGGCACTGGGAAAGGGCATGGAGGTGCCAGGCCCCTTCCGAGTATACCACTTTCCTCAATTCTCCATGTGTTCACCAACCCGGAAGCTTTCAAATTCTATCCTTCAGGGTTTTTATGAAGACTTCATTATAGACTCATGATTGATTAAATCATTGGTCACTAGTGACTGATTCAACCTCCAGTTCCTCTTCTCTCAGAGATCAGGGGTTGGACTGAAAGTTCCAACCTTCTAATTACATGGTTATCCTAGCAACCAGCCCCCACATTTAGGTGCTTCTAAAAGTCATCTTATTAAAATAACAAGAGACACCCTGATCATTTTCATCACTTAGGAAATTCCAAGGGTTTTAGGAGCTCAGTACTAGAAACAGGGATGAAGACCAAGTGTATATTTCTTATTATATATCACAGTGTCACACAGAGAGATGGCCGGCACACATCCATCTTTTTGCAAGTTCACAGGACCTGAGTCTAGAAGCAGGTCAGTTTCATTCTTCAGAAAGACTCTCCTGAGGTTTCTCAGGGCTCAGGTGACCCACAGAAAGGAAGATATATGCTTGCCTTTTAAAATTTAGGTTTCTTGGACTTCCCTGAGGGCACAGTGGATAAGAATCTGCCTGCCAACACTGGGGACATGGGTTTGATCCCTGAGCTGGGAAGATCTCACATGCTACAGAGCAACAAAGCCCATGCACCACAACTTCTGAGCCTATGCTCTAGGGCCCATAAGCCACAGTTACTTAACCTGTGAGATGCTACTACTGAAGGCTGTGAGCCTAGAGACTGCTCCCAACAGGAGAGGCCGCTGTATGATAAAGCCTGAGCAGCGCAACGAAGAGTAGTCCCCACTCTCTGCAACGGAGAAAGGCCTTGCACAGCAGTGAAGACCTAGTGCAACAAAATAAACATTAAAAAAAAAATAAAAATAAACTGGTGTTCCTTTTTGGACTGGCACCCCTAGATATTCTTTCTTAGAAACTCTGGAAATAATAGGACGGAAGAAAGAGTTTGAATAACGGTTCCAAAGGCTGAGTTTGGAACAAAAATGAGAAAAGCTTCAGAAACAAAAATGCGTTACAGATTCAATTAGGCCCAGCCTCCTCCAGGAAAGGAATCCATTTAGCCCAGCTCTGATTTGGTTTAGGCCCCCATCTCACTGGGCTCCGCTGAAATTCTTGTGATTGCTGCCACAGGACAGCCCTGGGGTCCCTTCACAGTACCTCCCTCCTGCTTTGTCCTGTCTCTAATCTATTTTCATTTCTTTCCATTTATTTCTAAGAGGAATTTTGTTAGGACTAATTTGACTTCTTAGACCTTAAGGGCAACCGTCCTCCTCTGGGCTGTCTTATCAGGGAGTCTGCTTCCTTTTTGTGAGCTCTGCACACTGCCAGCTCCCTCACCTTGGCTAGACTAGCTGCTTTGTTAGCAGTGCCTTGTTAACTGAAGTCAGAAGGAAAAAGTCAGACTTCATCCGCCTCAATAGCTACTTTTATTGAGATGTAAATTACACTGTAATGCTTTTTCTCTTCTCATTTCCTATGTTGAAGCATTTTGAGGACATTTTAAGCTTTTCCTGGACCTGAATAGGGAGCCCAGGCTCAGTCCCACACAGAGCTCCTCTCACACACAGTTATGAGCGCTTTCCTTGAGCGCATTCAAGGAAAGCCCCAAGCACAAGCTGGTGTGTGTCTACTTCAGCCGGCACCCTGATTTCAAGTCCTCCCCCTTAAATGGATGATTTAGAGCCTGCACATCTATTGTCCCCATTTCTTAATCTGCTACAGTGATTCTTAACCTCTCTGGTTGTGTTCTGATTTATGAGTTGCGTGAGAACCA